>CM067223.1:82951483-83251609 GCA_034190945.1 Octodonta nipae | reverse complement strand
GAGGGCCGACAAATATTTACTCAGTCATAAAACTAAATTGTGTAGTATTGCTTCTAGTTTCTTGTTCCTCGAGTACATTAACATGATTGCCGGAGTTTCCAAATAAAGGGCTTATATCAACGGACAGAGAAAAACTAAAACATTTTGAAAATGGTTGTGCCATAACAAACCATGGTCAATCTTTAACAATATTTTACATGTGCAGCGTTTGCCCGTTCTACCAGTAATCAATTCAGAAATGTAAATGCAAACCTGTTAACATATATTTTGCTTCTAAACGTTGTTTGTGTGTATAATTCTTGATTATTTTTAGTTTTTGGGGCGATAACATCACAATCGAAATAAAACGACGTATTTGATGGAAAATCACACTTTTCAATGTCTGTTCTGACTTCCTTTCATGGCCATTTATATTTATTGTTTAAGTTGCAAAATGAAAATTTGTTTATGACATTTCAATGTTGACATTAAGAAAAAAAAAAAAAATGTTGTTGTTTGTAGATATATAGGCAGCACAAAAAAATTCTAATAATCATGTATTATAATAATCAATTTCAGAAAATGCAAACAACGTGTTAATATATTTGTCTTTTAAACGTTGTTTGTGGCATATTCTTGATTATTTTTATGTTTTTTGGGGCAATAACACCACAATCGAAATAAAACGACGTATATTGAAGGAAAACCAAACGTTTCAAAGTCTATTCTGACTTCGTTGTCAATGGCTTTATATTTATTGATTTAAGTTGCAAAATGAAAATTTGATTTATGACATTTAAATTGACATTAGAAATTTGTTGTTTTTATATATACAGGCAGCACAAAAAAAAATTCTAATGATCATGTATTATAGTTAAACAGCTTTCAAATTAGAAGAATGTGAAAGAGCTGTCTTTAGAATTTATAAGTGGAGTTCCTAGGTACGACTTTGTTATAAAATAGCGCATTCGCCAAAAATGCGATCAAACATTTCTATTGTATCAGTGATCCCATTAACGTTATAAGCGAAAACCTAGGAAAAACCTAAGGAACTATCCCGATACTGGGTTGTTCAAACGGAGGTTACCATTAATAAAATCAGAAAATGAGTTTAATACATTTAAAAACAACACTCTTAGTAGCTACAATAAAGAATTCCTTTCACAAAAACAAAGACATTTACATCAATTTAACCAACTTCTTTTAAATAGAAACATAACAAAAAATAACACATGTGAAAAAAAACTTTACTGTACCAAAAACTCTCATAAATCTTTCACAAAAACGGCTAAATGCTACTGAAACTTCAGTATTACAAAAAGCACTTAACTTTGCAGTTACTCCAAAAACAATTCCTAAATTTGATATAATAAGTGCTATAGAACAAACCGCAAAGATACTAAATTGTAGTGATGCTCAAGAATGTAGAATAATTGCAAAAATTGATATCGAAAGACCTGTAAATATTAAAAATATCCTTACTATACTAAACCACCACATTTCTCTGGGTTACCAAAAATGCATAAACCTAATATTCCTTTAAGACTAATTGCCAGTTCTATAAATTCTCGGTGTGTGAACTTTCAATTTATTTTAAACATTATTGGTCCTCGACAGGAATTCTGTTTCTCATCTAAAAACAGTGCACATTTCTTGGAAAACTGTCTCTTATAGAAAACAAAAATAACTTTACAATGGCAAGTTTTGATATAGTAAATCTTTATAACAATATTCCGTTTAGAAAACACTTCCAATATAAAACAACTACTAGAACAGGACTCTCATTAATAAACGAACTCTGTTATCAACTGAAACAATAATAACTACTATCATATTGTACCAAAACTACATACTTTTCAATTAAGCGATGACTTTTACAAGAGGATTTTGGCATGGCCATGGGTTCTTGTCTCTCACCAGCATTGAGTAACATATTTATGGAACCATTGAACAACAAGTAATTTTATCTATGATAGAGCAAAGACCAACTGTTCTAATGGTAATAAATTCAACAAAGAAAAATAATTATAAAAAGTGTAATTTTCACTGGAAACAATTACCCCATAAACTTTATCACAAAGAGTTACAGAAAACAAACCTTCCGAATCAACCCAGAAATTCTCGTATTAACACTACTACTACTCAGGACAACTACATTATAATTACAACTATCCCATATATATAGGGTCTGTCAGAAAGATTGAAATGAATGGGCAATAGATTTTTTAATGTTAAACAACATTCCAAACAAAATACACTGAATCTCTAATGTCGAAACAAACCAACCAACAAACCCAAAGCTCAAAAACTGCATATACAAGATTCCTTGCAAATGCAATAAATTTTATATTGGAGGAACATCGAGACCATTAGTAAAAGTACGATAAATGAGATTACATAAGAAACGACAATTAGAAAAATCGAAAATTTGTGAACATGCTTGGAACCTAGGCCATAAAATATCAATTTGACAATTCAACTATACTTCACAGAAACAATATAACACGAAACGAAAATAAAAGAGTCTGCCTTAATTCTTTTGAATGAAGACGATTGTATCGCTTCACTTCTGAAGAATTTAATCGTATCTGGTTACCGACAATTAAGGAAGAAATTATTAATGGGAACCTCCTTTTGAAAAACCTAGTATCGGGATAGTTCATAAGAATTTTCCTAGGTTTTCCCTTATGACGTTAACGGGATCACTGAACAATGGATTATTTTGATCGCTTTTTTGCGAATGCGTATCTTATAACAAAGTCGTACCTAGAACGCCACTTATAAATTCTAAGACAACTCTTTCAAATTCTTCTAATTTGAAATGTGTTTAACTATAATACATGATCTTTAGAATTTTTTTGGTGCTACCTGTATATCTAAAACAACAATTTTTCTAATGTCAATTAAATGTCATAATCAATTTTCATTTAAATTATAAATACAATGCCATTGACAATTAAATCAGAATGGCTTTGAAACGTTTGGTTTCCTTCAATATACGTCGTTTTATTTCGATTGTGGTGTTATAGCCCAAAAAAACATAAATGTTATATATTGTGTTACATTTTCAGATTATCTAAAATAGTTTGTGATTTTTCCCTACACCTCTCTTTAGAAAAGTTTGAAAAAATTCATGTTTTTCAAACATATCCGAATTTTTATGTTTTTATTATTAAACATTTTCAATTACCTGGGACAATTTTAAGAAGAACAGGAACAGGACGAACAGTATTCAAGAACGAACTTCAATGACTAACCTTTGTGGATGACGTATCTACAGTACGAAAAAATAAAATGAATTAATAAGTTATAGGTTGAGATATGTTGATAACATTTTTGTCATCTGGCCAAATGGACAAGAGGCCTCTCCAACTGTTCCCAGCCCTTCCTGGGCGTATTGATTCAGTTGCCGATTGGTCTTCTGGGCCACTCAGTATACAGAAAACCAACCACACCAACAGATATCTGCACAGCCCGGTCCCATCATCATCCATCTCAGAAACGGTCAGTCGTGAACTCCCTGGTGCTTCGAGCTATCTCAATTTCCGAACCCAAAGTTATTTATCACTACGCGGATGAATTCCCGAAACATCTAATACATATATATATATATATATATATATATATATATATATATAATATATATATATATATATATTGTATAAGTTTAATAGTCACTAGAAAAAAATTAGCCGAAGTCATTTCGCATAAGGATTCTGGACCACGTCAACTTTGGGGGCTGTAGATCCTATTGGCTCTGGAGCTTTGTGCCCTAAGCACTTTTGACTTACTCGTCAGAGTTTATCACATACTTGAATTTGAAAATTTTAGCCGAAAGTCATTCCCGTAAGGATTCTGTGGGTCCATAAAAGCATATAACTAATAAAATAATCCCATATGTTCCACACTTGTGATCCATACTGTATGCATAAACTATCTCCGAGACATTGACGCCCTAATTCTTAGCACCCACACAATACCGAAAAACATTGCCCGTCCATACCAACCTCGATCGATTTATTAAGAGGCAAATTTGAATTGCAAAAAACTCTATTAAGAAAGTGAGAAGTACCACAATAAACACGCCCACTCATTTTTCGATTAATGGAAACGAAATGTTAGGAACCTTATATTTCCTCCTTTGGGCTCGACGAGAGTTTTATTTCACCGCAAAAAAGCGATTAAAACTTCCAGGTAAGCCGTTTAATGAGATTGAAATTTCCCGCTTTTAACCGCAGTGGAAAAAAAAACACCTAATGAGACTGAAGATTGCTTTGGTGTCATATCGAAATTAACTTAATTGCTTTTGAACTCACTCAACCGCTTTTTGAATCGAATGAGGTTTCGAGAACGTTAGTTTTCTTTAACTGGTGTTGAAAGCTAAATTAATCTGTCCTGATAGTTTGTTTAAAATTACAGATAGTTCTAAAAAACACTGTAGTCAAGTTGTTTCGAGTTTTGTTACAAAGAGCTGCAATTGAAATTGACAATATTACAACGAATTGTATTTTTACAATCAATTTTAATTTATCACAAGTTCGATGGTTTATACCACGAGGAGCTAGAATAGAGCTTCAGTGGAGAGGGGGCAATCTCATACTCTAGTAGAAGCGATCTTGTACCAGATTTACCCTGAGAATGTGTTGTATATTCCTTATATTATTTTCTAGATCACTAATTCAATATAGTTAAGTACCTGGGTGACCGAGCTTCACTCGTAAATTCAAGATTTAATCATAAACGCACATATATCCAAATAATCGGACATTTGCTATGTAAACTAATTTAATACTCTCTTCGATGTGTCATTCCTTTGTACGCAAGACAATATATATTATATATAATATACATTGTTTCTGGTCAGGGAACCTTCTTCAGTTGCGCTTCCCACAATTGAATGTCCTCTCGAACACTTCCTTATGTATTTGAAACATTTCGTTAAATTTGAAGACGCGAGATGTAAGACCGACATCTAGGATTTTCGAGAGAATCAGCACACAGAGGTTCCGAAGTAACTTGTAAAATTTGATTGTGACATTCTGTCAATTACACGGAACGGCTCCAGATTCGGAATAAATATCCTATACCCTAAAGAAACTTGAAAGTTTATTCGGTATATTGTTTCGTCGAGAATTCAAAGAACTTTTCGAAATTAAAATTTATAAATTACTTTCTTTTATATGATGGCTGGACTGACGATCACTCAGAGTTTAATGTTATCATTTAATTAAACTTGGAAAAAAAGTTGCCGAGGATAGGATTAGGCAGGAAGGGTTCTTGTTACATGAAGCAGGGATTACGAAAGTATGGGAATAAAATTCAAATTAATAAACCTGGGGTTTAAATTTGTTCGAAAAAATTGTAACAAAGAAACCGATCTTAAATTGGTGATCAATTAAATTAATTCTTCATTTCTTTTAAATGAACACTGATTTATTTGGTATACCACTGAACTGGTAATATTAATAAACGGAAAAACTATATAGTTTCTTAAATCCCCTTTAATATATATATATATGTATATATATATATATTATATATTATATATATAATATATATATATATATATTACATTGAAATTTAAGTATTTTTTTCTCCAATTATAATGTACACATTTTTTTAATAACTTTTCTGTAATTTTTAGAATATGTACATTATAAATGTTGATATTCACATTAGAAATTGAGCAAGATAACACACCACCTTTCTTAGATATCTTATTAACAAAAATACAATCGTCATTTGATACACAGGTCTACAGAGAGCCGACTCACATTAACAGATTTCTCAATTTTAACTCTAATGACAAATATCATAAAAAGGCATCATTATGTCTTTATAGTGTTGCGAAATTTACCTAAGCCGGCCTTTGTACGTACAAAGGAATGACATCTCGAAGAGAGTATTCATATCTCTGACAGTGAAGTACCTGAAATTTTATCGTGACATTCTGTCCTAGGAGTTAAGGGAGAACAACAATTGCACGGAACGCTCCAGATTCGGAACCTCTGTGTACTGATTCTCTTGAAAATCCTAGATGTCGGTCTTACATCTCGCGTCTTCAAATCTATTTATGTCGAAATTTGCGCATTACTAAATTAAGCTTGACATGTTCAAGGGTTTTTTCTCTTTTTATCTCCATAAATTTGTTTTGGTTTGTTCCATAATTTACATCCACACTGTATACGCTAATATTAATATTTTTAGCCATATCCGCGCATGCATCAAATTTTATATAATAAATTTGTTTTTTAGTTCGATTTCCAAAACTCTATAGTTTCTTACCTATAATTGTACACCGCTTTGTTTACTAATTGTAAATTTTATATACAACGTAAGGAAGATTTTTGAGAAATTCTAATCCCACGAGTCCTTTGTTACACATTTTATTTTCAATGAACAGCTTTCCTTATCGTCACTTTCATTTGTTTATTCCATCAACAGTAGAAAAACCTCGGGAGCTATACTTGCCTTTGAAACCCGAACTTAACATCCATCATCCCTATCCTTCCCCGTTATTTCCGTTCTCCATTCACTGTGGTAATGCCATTATTTTACCCTAATCTGGCAAACGTTTTGTATTATATTGTGTTCGAGTATTGCAATTCAACTGCCACTGTTCGTTGTTGTGTTTTCTGATAGGTTCAAGCGGATTCTATCTGCTTTTTGCAATTCCGAATTCTGTATACATAAATGTCACCAATTGTAAACCAAATAGAAATTCCATCAAATACTCTGACGGAGTACGACTAGGTGTAATAGATATTTGGGATCGTCTGTTAATGATGGAGTTCACTGAAACTTCCCGATAGATTCTTATTACTGTTGAGATTGGAAACATACAGAGGATAAGTTATTGCAGTAATTTCATGGAGAAATAAAATAGGTTTACTAATCGAAACAAATTTTTGCTGCGGCTTTTATTCAGTTTTATAATAATTAATATTTTTACTTACTTTAAAGATATGACAAATACCGCTGTTTCATAGTTTTTTTGTCTTTGAGGTCTGACCTAGACCCCAAAAACATTTGAAAATATACAGTAATTTTTGCTTGCAAATGATGCAAACAACAATACCCAGGTCATTTACGAAAATACCTGACAAAATTATAGTAGAATAAAAACGACATCAACTTGTTCTAATGATAAAACATGCCTAATTGACATAAAATTCAGCATTTTTTATCGATGAGTTTTTGTTTTTTTAACAAAAAAAACGAAATTCGGTAATAATTTAGTTTTTTTTACTTTTACACAAAATGCCCCCATAAAATGGTGTTTGCTACTATAAGCAATGTTGAGAGAAATGAAAAACCTACAAAATGAGCTACTATAGGCTTACCTGCGTTATTGGTTTCTAAATAATAAATAATCGTTATTATATATTTTTTATTTTATAGCTAAAAAATATTCTTTTTAACTCTCAAACCCAATTTATGTTAAAAATCAAATATATCAAAATATCAAAACTTAACTATCAAAATATCAAAGTATGAAAAATATCAAAATATCAAAATATCAAAAATATCAAAATATCAAAATATCAAAAAATATCAAAAATATCAAAAATATCAAAATATCAATAATACCAAAATATCAAAATATCAAAATCAAAAATATCAAAAATATCAAAATATCAAAAATATCAAAATATCAAGATCAAAAATATCAAAATATCAAAAAAATTTTAAAATATCAAAAAATATCAAAATATCAAAAATATCAAAAATATCAAAAACATCAAAAATATCAAAAATATCAAATATATCAAAAATATCAAAATATCAAAAAATTGAAAATGTCAAAATATCAAAAATATTGAAAATATCAAAAATATTTTAAAATATCAAAATACCAAAAATATTGAAAATGTCAAAAATATCAAAAATATTGAAAATGTCGAAAATATCAAAAATATCAAAAATATCAAAAATGTCAAAATATCAAAAATAACAAAAATATCAGAAATATCAAAATATCCAAAATAGCTAAAATATCAAAACTATCAAAATATCGAAAATATCAAAGACTTAAAAATGTCAAAAATATTAAATAGATATATAAAAAATACCAGCAATACCAAAAATATATAAATTAAAACATAAATAATATTAAATACTTAAAAAATAACGAAAAGTGTCGCCTTCAATAGTAGTCCTGCCAAGTCACCACTGGAATAAAGGCTTCATCCTTTATTGTTGAGATGTTGTTATAAAGAATTGAAAACGACCACCATAAGGAGCTATCATCATAGTGCTGGAATTATACCCTTTTTATTTACTTTAATTATTTCATTAATGACAAACTCCAGATTCCTGGTATTAGTATCATTACACTTCAGTTCACTCATACAAATTTTCTTTGAAAGAAAATTGGAAGGAACAAACGAGTCCTTACTAATTTGCAATGAATACAGTACAAATTTTCTCGTCGTAGCGAATAACTCTATAACGAATCATCAGACTTCGCTTCCCTCAATTTACAAACTTTCAATAAGCGTTCATATTTTTATAATAAGTTAATCGCCTTATTGATTTTCGCTCCAATTTTATCTTATTAAACTATAAACTCTGTCGGACATCCTAATTGAATTCCATGTGAATTCCGTATTAATTCACAAAACTACTTTGATCATTCGATCGAGGATAATGTAAGTGCTAAAAGTGACACGTGTTGGTTTTTTCAAACTGCTGTCGGGACATTGATAGCAAGCAGGCAATTGAACGCTTGGGAAGAGAACCAACCTCATCGATTGGACCTTCTCGCATTTTATAGAAGCTACTAGCATTTATTTTTAGAATTCGTTACACATGGGTAGATCTCGGCATTTGGATAACTTTGGTAACAAGTTTGTTTTAATTAAAAGTATAATAGAGGTATGCTACAGAGTTCAGAATGCCCACGCATCAAGATATCTGATGGTTGCCTTGCTTTAATTGAACAACTTTAATGCGTGTTTAGTAATTTTTATAAAAACGAGCTACAATACATATCGGGCGTCTTGCTAACCCAAAATAAAGACCTAGAAGCTCACTTCTGGCGTCAGATCAATAGACTTTAATCAAGATGCAATTATAATGTTAATGGAAAGGGTGTCAGCTTAAACCAATTATAACTGTTGTATTAGAAAGGCTAGAAACAAGTAGAAACTGTTTGACATCAGCTAAAAAGCCAATAAGTAACAGTTCAGCTGAAACTTGTTTTAACACGGTGGGTACTCTCTCTCTGTTACCAGAATTCATCCGATAGCTGGTGCAATCTGCCATCATCCAATTCGTGTAAGCGACATTTCTGGGAAACCGAAATATTGTTTGTCTATCGACTCGAGTCGACCGCTAGCGTTAATGGGAATTCGTGGAATTTTGTCGAAGCTTTGAGAACACTTTTGCCGATGGCATTTGACTTACTAGATAATTCCAAGATAAATATATAAATACGGACAGCTGGTAATGGGATTCATTCAGTATTCGACTGCCGTTAGTATAGTAAAGATAAATTCTAAATAGTTCTGTGAATATAAATTGTGTTAAAGTAGTGCAAATAAATTAGAGTAGTTGGACTGTGTTTTTAAATAAATCCAAGAACTGAACTTAACCCGAGGGTGCAAAAAAACATTACATTATGTTCCACCAATACTTATATACGCTCAAAAACACGGAAATCTGAGTTGCTGCAAGGTGCGCCACAAGGATTTTGGAGACCGTATTATAATAACGGCTAAGTTACCACAAAAATCTATTTTAACTTGTATAAAAATAATTTATACATTAAAATGTACAAATGAAAGTTATTATTGAATGGACAAAGCCCCAAAAATATTGAGGTAATTGACCATTAAATAGAACAACTTATTACGATATATTATGTACAGCATCATACAGCACTATAAATTGCAGCCTCTATATGACCAATAAGCTCATACTACAGTGGAGAATAAACGGTTACGGGGCATCCTGTTCACGTTTTAATGAATTACGAATTTTCAAGAAGCATAATTTTTAGATAGGATTATCTTCAAGATTCTTACTGCCATTTATAAAGAAGAATCCAATGAACCAAAATGTGTTTATAAAGGCGAAAATACCGTATTGGATATAAACACCAACACAATCTATCTCTTCTGCTTCTGCCAATTTGGACACAACAAAAGATATGTAATAGTGAAAATAAAAACCTGCAATCTGCGTCTAGTAGTTCTACCTTAGCTATTGTAAGGGACTCCAATGTAAACAGCAATAATACCGGAGATCTAAATCCTGCAACCAACGAAAAGACATCCGTTCCACATCCACATTCTAGTTTTTCTAACCTAACCTTATCATTACAGGGTTCAGTTCCTATTAACAACTGTAGTGATGGACCTTTAACGTCAGTGACTGTAAATAAACAAAAAACTCTATAATTGAAAGCAACAAATACATCATTTCTGGCCAGACCAACACAAATACGAATAGCAAAAGAAGTTGAGAATTAACAAGAAAATACTAATAAAAAACTGACTTGGAAAACATGTTATTTTGGGTTTTTCACTACTCACAATGGTTTATGGAAAATTCATACAAGTTAAGTAAGTGAAAATCAAGGTTTAGTATCTAAGAGCTGTTTGTGGAAGCTGCCCGGAACACTAGTTGCGTTGTTATAGAAAAAACTCTCTACCAGGATTCACTGTGAGAAAGTCGGTCTACGAATTTCCTGTATGATATGTATTTTACATAGTTGACAAATCCATAGACCAACTTTCTCACCAGGATTGTCATTTGGGGAGGCTTGATCTCGTTTGGATAGGGCTGACGTAACTGAAGGCTGATTTTAGCACAATAGCACAATGAACGCCAAAAAAGCATACCACTCATATGATTTGGGGGACTCCAGCCCCTCAGCACCGTCCACCGCCCCCGGATACACCAATATTTCGCACAGTTAATCCTAGGAGAGAGTTTTTTCTACAAGAAGGCAACTAGGTTGCTGGCAGTTTCCGTAGTCTGCTCTTAAATACAACACTTTGTATTTTTCAGAAACCATTGTGTAGAAATTAATAAAACTAAAAATTTAAAAGAATTCGCAATGACAAATATCGTAATCACAATTTGACATTAATGTTTGATAATAATGTCAAATTGTGATTACGATATTTCATTGCGAATCCTTTTGATTTTATAATTTTTTAAATTTCTTTCATTTTGTATTAATACCATTGAAAACGAGATCAGAAAAATAAAAACAAGAGATTCCACAATTATTATTCAGAAAACAACATTGTGAGGAGTGAAAAACCCAAATGAACATCCAAAATAACTATTTGCCTCCTCAATCATTAAAACACTACTTTGGAAACATGGTTTAGAAAAAAAAGACTAGTGAACAAAAGAGTGCGTAAAATTAATTTAGGAAGAAAACTAATGAACAAGGATACTAAAGAATTAAATTGTAACCAAAAAAAAGTACTTAGAATAAGCAAGAAATATAGAGGGAAACAGTGTTAACCCAAAGTAAAGATGGTAACTGAGCTTACGTTTACACTGTCACCTGTAGAATGGACAATGAAGCCCATACTTCTACATGCTTCCAGCCTGTCTAGAATATGTGTTTTTTTGCCTTATTACATATTCCATTTTGCCCCGTTCCAACAAAAAATCGCTGACTATAGAATGAAAATATCTTTCAAATAATGTCACAAGACGACCCTTTCCATTTGGAAAAAAGCTGAAGGTGACTATATGGTACTGGGTGATGTGGCACATGTCAAGTTTATGTCAAACTTAGAATATTTGACAACATATTTTGTTAAGGTTTTCTTTGATTTTCTCAAATATGGAATTACGATACCTGCTCGTTTAGAAATTCAATGGAATGAAAGCGCAGGTTAAGATCATAACTTTGAACTGACAGCTGAATTAATAATAATAACAAAAATAAGCTTTATTACCCAACAGGAGAATCCCAATTACAAGGTAAATATAGAATATGATTACTTAAAATTATGCATACTATATTTATAGAAATAAAATTAGGTAAATATATTTAATGATTAATATATTTACTGTTACAATTAATATTTGATAAGGTACATAGATACAAATAGAAAACATTTATTTAAATATAGCAATAATTAGGTAAACATGGGCATCTTAACCACGTAGCCAAATCATCAGATTTCGAAAGTATATATGAGAGATCGTTCTGGATATCACAGCTTAAGCTAATCCTATGAAAAAATTCAGCACATATTAAGAATAAGTGAATTCAGCAAATGATTTGTCCTGGATTGATTTACATTGAAAACATGACCTCTGCGAGAGTTATGAGTTGATACCGCAAAAATAATTTTTTTTAACAAGGTGCATCAACCGGGTTTTTTAGTAATTTGTATGAAAAACTTAACCTGGAATTAATTCTTAGATGTTCGAGGGACTGAACGCCTAAGCTCATAAGTAGATATTTTTGATCAATACCCTGTTATCCACTAAACCTGAATGACAGAAATTTCAAAAACTTTCTTTGCACGCTTTTCAATGTGTTCTTGTGATTGTTATAAAAGGGGCTCATATACTCAACCTTTCGAATATATGAGCAGACTTTGCATATTGATAGCAAAATCGACTGATCAATTTTATCGAAATCCTTCGTAAAGTCTGTGTACACTACATCCACCTGGTCTCGAACATCCATTTCTTCAGCAACGTATGAGTAAATTCAATAAGGTTAGTTATTGTAGAGCGATTTTGCATAAAGCCATGCTGAAATGGAGAAATAAGGTTCTGTATTTGGGGGTAGATAAGAATTAACACGTCTATGATATATTACATCAGATGGAGAACGCCTACTGAAAACAAATGTTTTTTTAACTAAGGCATAAATACAATTTTACAATTGAAAAAAAATAACGCTGAAAAGTGTCTTCACAATGTCAAAGTTATTTTCCCCAACATTACAAATAACAGTGATATGGGCATGTAGCTAAAACTCTAAAATTTGAACGTTTGTTTATAACTCAAAAACAAAAGGGGACACTAAGTTTCTAATTGCATATTGAGATGTATCTCAACAAACAGATTTAGAATGTTTTTCTTTTTTTGTATCTTTTACAATTACCGACTTTTCCTACACATACATGGAAAATTCTCCACCCTGTACATGTTCAGCATGCTTACCCAATTTTAGAAAAAACACACAAAACACAAAAATCCGTCGAAGTTTCGTCGTGGTGAATATTTTACATCAACTTTCCGCGTGTGAACTCAGTACTTTTAAGCCACTCTCTAATTAAATAATATGAACGTTATGTTGCTGTGCCAACTCACAAACAAAGGACGTAAAAATATTCTGCAAAATCCCTTATATTCCAAGCAGAAATGCCATTTTGAAATTGGCACAAACATTGCTTTCATCTTCTTTGAACTTGATGTAATTGAAATAATTAATTATTTCACGTACTTTTTATTTGAAATAATGGTTTAAACAACAAGGCATGTTCCCATAAAAATATTATAATTCTTCTAGTAATAACAAATTTATAATACAAATAAAGAAGCTCATAAATTTTGAGTGTTTTTAAAACAGAAAAAAAATAAATTAATATACGAGGGTGAATCAAATATGAACCGAACTTTTGTTTTAAAATTTTTATATTATTATTTTTCTACATAATCTCCTCTCTTATGTATACATTTTTTCCACCGAATCGGAAGTTTTTTAATACCTTTCTCAAAGAATAAAACTGGTCGTGTCGATAACCAATTGCGCACAAACGTTTCTACACCTTCGTTGTCCTCAAAGTGGTGGCCTCCCAGTTCTTCTTTAAGTGGCCCAAACATGTGGTAGTCACATGGCGACAAATCAGGACTATAAGGCGGGTGTTCAAGGGTTTCCCAATGCATATTGTTCAATTTTCCTTGAGTCAATGCAGCTGTATGTGGCCGAGCGTTGTCATGCAACAGAATCACACTTCGGATAGACATATCCCGCCTCTTTTGCTGATAGGCAAGTTTCACTTGTTGGAGTAGTTCGCAATAATACTCAGCATTAATTGTACGGCGTTCGTGCAGAATTTTGAAAGTTTTATTAAAAATTCATAAACCTAATATTCCTTTAAGACCAATTGTCAGTTCTATAAATTCTCCATGTAGTGAACTTTCAAAATTTCTTTTAAACATTATTCGTCCTCTTACAGGGAGTTCTGTTTCTCATCTAAAAAAACAGTGCACATTTCTTGGAAAAACTGTCTCATATAGAATACAAAAATACTTTTACAAGTTTTGATATAGTAAATCTTTATAACAATGTTCCTGTTTCCAAAACACTTTTAATAGTAAAACAACTACTAGAACGGGACTTTTCATTAAATCAACGAACTCAGTTATCAATTGATACAATAATGGAACTACTAACATATTGTACCAAAACTACATACTTTCAATTAAACGATGACTTTTACCAACAGGATTTTGGCATGGGCATGGGTTCTTGTCTCTCACCAGCATTAAGTAACATATTTATGGAAAACTTTGAACAACAAGTAATTTTATCAAAAGAAAATAAACCTTTAATTTGGTGGCGTTACGTTGACGACATTTTCGTAATTTGGGAACACAATCTTGAAGAACTAGATAAATTATTAAATGATATAAATAACAAAGAGCCAACTATCAAATTTACCCTAGAAATTGAAGAAATAACAACTATCTTTTTAGACATATTAATAACAAAAACAGAATCTTCATTCGAACAGAAGTTATAGAAAACCAACTCATACAAACAGATCCTAAATTTCAATTCAAATCATCCGAATACAGTAAAGAAAGGTGTCATTAAGTCATTATATGATAGAGCAAAGACCAACTGTTCTGATGATAATAAATTCAACAAAGAAAAATAATTATAAAGAATGTTCTCACTGGAAACAATTACCACACAAAATTTATCAACAAAGAATTAAACAGACTTGAACAGAAAACAAACCTTCCGAATCAACCCAGAACTTCTCTTAACACTACTACTACTCAAGACAACAACATTACAGTTACAACTATGCCATATATACAGGGTCTGTCAGAAAGATTGAAAAGAGTGGGCAACAGATTTAATGTTAAAACAACATTCCAAACAAGAAATACACTCAAATCTTTAATATCGAAAACAAAACCAACAAACAAAACCCAGAACTCAAAAAACTGCATATATAAGATTCCTTGTGAATGCAATAAATTTTATATTGGAGAAACATCGAGACCATTAAACGTACGAATAAATGAACACAAGAATTACATAACGAAACGACAATTTGAAAAATCAAAAATTTGTGAACACGCTTGGGATCTAGGCCATAAAATACAATTTGACAATTCAACTATACTTCACAAAGAACAACATAACACAAAACGAAAAATAAAAGAGTCTGCCTTAATTCTTTTGAATGAAGACGATTGTATCGCTTCTACTTCTGTAGAATTTAATCTTATCTGGTTACCGACAATTAAGGAAGAAATTATTAACGGTAACCTCCTTTTGAACAACCCATATCGGGATAGTTCATAAGGTTTTTTCCTAGGTTTTCCCTTATGACGTTAATGGGATCACTGAAACAATAGATTCTTTGATCGCATTTTTTGCGAATGCGCTATCTTATAACAAAGTCGTACCTAGGAACGCCACTTATAAATTCTAAAGACAACTCTTTCAAATTCTTCTAATTTCAAAGCTGGTTAACTATAATTCATGATCTTTAGCTACCTGTATATCTAAAAACAACAAATTTTCTAATGTCAATTTTAAATGTCATAAATCAAATTTTCATTTTGCAATCTACATCAATAAATATAAAGCCATTGACAACGAAGTCAGAATAGACTTTGAAACGTTTGGTATTCCTGCAATATACGTAGTTTTATTTCTATTGTGGTGTTATTCCCCAAAAAAACATAAAAGTAATCAAGAATATGCCACAAACAACGTTTAGAAGACAATTACCTATTTGAATTCAAATCATCCGAATACAGTAAAGAAAGGTGTTATTAAGTCATTATATGATAGAGCAAAGACCAACTGTTCTGATGATAACAAATTCAACAGAGAAAAAACTATTATAAAAAATGTTCTCACTGGAAACAATTACCCCACATAATTATCAACAAAGAGTTAAATAGACTTGAACAGAGAACAAACGTTCCGAATCAACCCAGAACTTCTCTAATTAACACTGCTACTCAGGGCAACCACAATACAGTTACAACTATACCATACATACAGGGTCTGCCAAAAAGATTGAAAAGAATTGGCAACAGATTTAATGTTAAAACAATATTCCAAACAAGAAATACACTCAAATCTCTAATATCAAAAACAAAACCAACCAACAAAACCCAGAACTCAAAAATTGCATATACCAGATTCCTTGCGAATGCAATAAATTTTATATTGGAGAAACATCGAGATCATTAAACGTACGAATAAATGAACGACAATTTGAAAAATCGATAAATAGTGAACATGCTTGGGACCTAGGCCATAAAATACAATTTGGCAATTCAACTATACTTCACAAAGAACAACATAATTCAAAATCAAAAATAAAAGAGTCTGCCTTAATTCTTTTCAATGAAGACGATTGTATCGCTTCTACTTCTGTTTTAGGTAACTAAAAAAACAAGGAAGTTTTTCTAGTAGTTTGAACGCTTATCTTCAGTTGATTTTACAAAATAAATCCAGTTTTCTATTTACCAAATTACAGAATCTAAACAAAATTTTATAAGAACTCACATGCTATTTTAAAGTGTTTGAAATTCGTGACAGTTAGTATTAATAAATGTTTGTTGATGTATTGGTAACTGATAAAAATTCAAACAACTTAATTCAAAACACTAGCTTTTTATTTAATGAATTTTTTTGTAGTTAATTCATGATTTTTTTGAACAAAACCAAAAATATTGAATATCTCGATAACGAGCCTCCTTGGTGTTAGGGATATTATGGTTAATTTTGTTGTAAATTAGATGTATTATGACATCCCAAGAGGAATACGTCGAATTACAAGTATACGAAAAAAATATATGTCGATTTGTTAACCTCCTCCATCTTATTATAGCCTAAAGAAAATATATCGTGTTCAATATAATGAAATTGATTTACCAAAAACTCTCCGGCCTTAACGTTGTTTGCCACACACAAGTATTTTTCGGACTGGCTTTGTTTTGTAGGACATTTCGTGATATTCATCTGCTTAGTTGATAACAGATCCAACCAGGGAACTTTAATAAAAATGACAACGTCTCAGCTTAAGGTTCGAGTTACTAGCCTTAGAACATCTACTTCCGGAGGTACCTTGCAGTGCACACATATCATCATCAGGAACGTACCACTGTACATGCACACTCGGCTTTAAACAGTAGGTTGCTCTCTTTATTGTTCTCTTTTTGCAGTCTTGTTACGATATTTGTGCATTGCAAGCTAAAACTATATATTCTAAGACTACATTTCGTCTTGTGATTTTCGTTTTCGCTAAAAAAAGTGCCCAATGAAAAACAAAAAGCCAAAAAATCACTTCAATTGTAAATTTTTGAGACCACAAAAGAAATCGTCCGACTTGTAATAAAGAAATTACGTCTGTTTTAGTTTGTCAGCCGAGGAAAGTTATTTACAATATCCATTGCATGGAAAACACCACAATTTTTATAAAATTTTTGTAAATGGGCACTGTAGTGAATTAGATTAAGTGGAGTGTAGTTTTGTGTGGTTCTATTTTTCTATCCGCCATTGTGTAAATTAATATAAGCCGAACACAAATAATAACTTAAACGGCTGAACTAAGCGAATCAAATTAAAAAACAACAAATATTGAAAATTAATACAAGTTAATTAATTGAGAGCAGCATTTATGAACCCCACTGTACACTAACATGACAATTGCATGATTTAAAGAGAAAAATATCAATTACTGTAAATGAATATTCACAAAATTAATAAACTACACGTTTACAGAGACAGACTGTATATCTATATCATAAATCAGAAGCGAATTAGTGGCAAATTCCTTAAATGACAAAAAATATCCGGTAAACATCGACAAACTGAACGAGATTTTATTATTGAAATAAACAAAACAGCGATCGATTTAAAAGTAAACTAGTGCAATGTTAAGAGATTACAATTATTATTTTATAATTGCGAATAATTTACTTAATAAATATTTGAGATTAATGAGAAATTAATATATGAGTATTAACGAAAACGCTAAATAAATACAGGAAATTAAAGGATAGAATTTTAGAAAGAAATGTCATTCTAAATTAAACTTTTTTGTGAGTGACGCTTGCGTGTTGATATTTGTAGACATGCGTATTATCTGACCCTAAGGTGTGTGGAAATAATACGCGGGAAACAATAAAATGGCTAATTATGAATGCAATTTTATTTTTTGAGAATTTAAAAAATGTACCAAATTGATAGCGATAAATCAAAATAAATCAATCCGGCTCGAAGGACCAAACAATGTAGGGAATTTGATTAAATGGACTGTAGTTTTGTGTGGTTCTATTTTGATAAAAAACTCAATTGCCCTTCATAAGAAAACTTTTACGTTGTTTACGAGTTAGTCTAGTAAAAGCCTTGGGAAATCTGCCATCCATGTATTTGTCTGCATTCGGCGTGGGTAGCCGGCCTTAACCCTGGTTTTTTAGGCACAACTAATGTGTATATTGTTGGGCAATGCGCACTCACGAGGGGATTTACAATAAGTAAGTAATAGCTGCACACGCAGTTTGGGGTTGCACTAGCAAGCACATAGGAAAACGTTTTTCCTTGAGAATTTCTAGTGAGGTCCGTGCTGGACGAGAGGCAAACAACGAGTCTTTTTTTCTTCTTACTGCGATTGCGCTTAAGGCCGAGTTTTTTTCAAGCAATTGAGAATATACATATGTATGTCTCTTTTAAAGACAGAGTGTTCTGAACAGGCACTATTCTAAAATTATTTTAGCAAGAATCTACTCATTTTTAGGTAATTTCGGAATAGATTTGAAGTGAGCGTCATCATCTCATACACTGAAATGTATATTTTCATTTGAAAAATGTCCACTTATCATCCTGTTTACAGCTATAGTACCAAAATAAACGAAAACTAACTTATTTAGTTGAGATTTACAGATACATTTCCCACAACCGTAAAATACTTATCCGGGAAGCTGAGAAAATCCGTTTCCATTGTGAAATGTGAAATTGAATACATCAATACTTTTAATTTAACTTTTTCATTTCGATAAACATAAAGAGATTATATACCCTGTACCTTTACCGTTTCTGGTAACTAAAGTTGAGAGTATTTCCGGTTATTACTTGGCAAAGTTGACATGTTGAAATACCCTGCTTCTGGCAATATTGCTGCTGTAAATTCTCTTGTCGTAAAAACTTTTGCCATTTACCCACTAGATTTTTCCACGATAAATTAAAGTTTTTATATGTTATATTGTTTCCATCGAGATATTCTTCTGTCATTGCCGATAGTTGAAGTATGTTTATGATATATTATTGTGTTATTATTACAACTAGGGATAATGAAGCAGTAAATTATGGATTTTTGGCTCAGTTAGATGGATCGAGAGGCTGTTTCGTGAGAATGTTTACAAAATTTGTGACCATATGTAATCAGTTATTTTTTAAATACATTTTTATAAGTGCTTCTTGAAATATTGATAGATATAAAAATTGTAACTCAGTAAATAGTGAACGAAATGACTAGCATGACTCGTACTAACGTCGCATTATGAATGTCAAATTTTTAACCTTATCAACAAATGGAGATATTGATGTAATTCTTCTTCGAATAGAAAATTCAGGCAGGCACATTAAGGGCAAATCATTTAGAGTGTCATCATCTCTTAATCCAAAAGTGGAACTACAGGGTGTTTTTCATTTTCTTATTGTAGTTATATCTCAATGTTACCTTTTTTGTGCTATTCTAACTTCTAACATTTGCCAAACTTTCAATTTAAAATATCGTAAATATAAAATTGGAATGTTCATTATAACTAAAGCAAATTATGTGCTGGTATTGAATATTATTTGTATGTTATATTTGTTTATGTACTGCAATTTGTTGATTTTCTATAAACGAAGGGACTCTTAATATATAACCTGGTCCCTGTTTTTTTACGGAACACAAAAACTGAGTTCAATGACTATTTCAACGTCAAAGAAGTGTCGTGTCCATAAATAAATGCAATTTTTGCATTTCGCTACCATATTGTAGGACTCTGGCAATAAGCGTTTATTTATAAATACACACTGTATACGGGGTGAGTTTTTTTTATGATCAGTACGGGGATCTCGAAAACTAGCCGAGATAGTGACACTTTCGGATTTTTGTAAAAAGTCAATGGCTTACTAGATATTTTGAAAAAACGAAATTCTGTCGATTTAGTTAAATCTCTCTAGCTCCTTTGTTGTTGATTTTCTAAAAAAAAGTGTAAATATCAAAATTGAAGGGAATTGTATCGCGAATATGATTGTCACATCCTCATTTGCGTGACAGCTCTCGTTTTCGAGATCTGAAACAAACTTATCTTTTTTTGAATAGAAACCATAGTTGGCTATGACCTCAAATAATCGGACATTTTTAGAGATTTGCCACGATATAATATTCAATATAGTTATTTATAAAAATAACGGTGTTATGGATGCTTTTCTCACTTATTTTCACTTTTAACGTAGTTAGCCAAGAAATAGATTGATTTATTAATAACTATTCCAAAAAACATTGAACGATTTTTTATTAGATATATCAGATATAACGAAAAAACTAAATAAGTAGGTACTTACTAAAAACTCAAGAAATTAAAGTTCATAATCATGGTTACAATTTATGTTCGAACAGTCCACCACTGTTATTTAAACAAGAATTGCATCTTTTTAAGATTGAGATTACCGCTTTCCTCACAGACCGCCTAGCAATTTCTTCAATTGCTTGTAATACCGCCTCCCTTAGGTCACCAACTGTCTCATACTTTCTTTTGTATACTTTGTTTTTTAGTGCACCTCGTAAAAATAGAAGTCTATAACTGCCAAATCGGGAGCCCGGGATGGCCATTCGCGTGGGCCATTTCTTCCTATCCAACAGTTTGGATAGATATTATCTAATTGTTGTCTTACTAATAACGAGTTATGAGCATGTGCTCCATAATGTTGGAACCGCTCAGTTTCTAAACGAGTTCTCAAATTCAAATTATGCAACATGTCTGGAAAAGTGTATTGCAAGAAATGCAAGTAGCGCTCCCCAGTAAGTGATTCGTCATAGATAAAAAGCCCCAGATGATACCTCACCAAACATTAAAAGCAAATTTTATCTGGGGTCGTCTTTGTACTACATAGAAAGGGTTTTCTTTAGCCCAGATATGCTCATTGTGTCTATTGAACATACCGCCGTTAGTAAATCTAGTGTCATCTGACCATAACACCTTTAATGGAAACTGTGGATTGTCAAGGCACATGTCTCTAAACCATGTACAAAACAAAATACGTCGATGTTCGTCACCAGCATGCAAAGTTTGAGAAACTGAAAGTTTTCAGTACCTTAACTACAGTTCGTTGAGATGTACCAGCTTCTGCCGTAATCTCACGAGTTGATGTAGATGGATTTTGATTTACCATTGCCAAAACATTTATTTGTGCTACTTCATTAATTTGATTACGTTCCTTTGGTGGTTTAGTAAAAGATCCATATCTGCGTAAACTATCGTAACGCCTTTTAAATGTACATAGCGCCGGTTGACGACGATTAAAATATTTATGAAAGTATTCCTCAGTTGCACGAACTGAATTTTTATGGCATATCGAATAATATTCCACCATATTCAGTTTTTCTTCGTTAGAATATTCCATTTTATCACGAAAACTTGTCAATATCGACTGTCAGTTCAGCACAACTAATGGAATTACTCCCAAATGAGGAAACGTCAAAGTGAATACAATCTTTTTCATGGCTACCTACGTTAAAGTGAAAATAAGAAAGAAAAGCATCCAGAACTCCGTTATTTTTATTAATAATTATATCGAGTATTATATCGTTGAAAAGCTCTAAAAATGTCCGATTTTTTAAGGTCATAGCCAACTATGGTTTCCATTCATAAAAAGATAAGTTTGTGTCATATCTCGAAAACGAGAGCTGTCACGCAAACGAGGACATGACAATCATATTCGGGATACAAAAATCCGAAAGTGTCATTAAATTGGCCCGTAAAACTGCAAATCTTTTCCAATTTAACCATTGCTCTATCTCCGCTAGTTTCCGAGATCCCCATACTGATCATCAAAAAAAAACTCACCCTATATACATATTAACTAACTTTTTTTTGATTTTTTCAACTTATTTACAATTTTCCTAACATTTAATACCAGCAACTCCACCAACGCGTACTTTATATAAATGTCGTTAAAAAGTTTTTCCCAATTTTCTAAAAAACAGTACAAGCAATGTTATTGAAAAAAATATATGACACCACTTCGGGATTCCCCGGAACTAATCTAATTTCTTTTTAATTTATTACACCCCATGTACCGAACAGAAATTTTTTTCATATTTTTAATACCAGCGACTCTAAGAAAGTTTACTGTATAAAAAAGTCGGTAATAAAGTTTTTTCCGATTTTCTAAGAAACTGTGCAAGTTATGTTATTGAAAAAAAAATATGGGACCAATTCAGGATATCCCGGAACTAATCCAGTTTCTTTTAAATTTATCCCATGTTCCGAATAGAACATTTTTCATAATTTTAATACCGGCGACTCCACCAAAGAATAGTGTATAAGAAAATCTGCAAAAACGTTTTCCCCATTTTCTAAGAAACGGTACAAGCTACGTCCATGAAAAAAATATGGGACCACTTCGCGATTCCCTGGAACAGGATCCAGTATAAATGGTCGAAATTTTTTGACCCGTTTGCGAGAAATAGCTGAACATATATAAAAAAAAACAACATAGATACAGACGAATTGAGAACCTCCTTCTTTTTGAAGTCGGTTTAAAAACATAATCATACACTCTTTACTGTTACTTTAAAGACGTTTTAGTTAATAAGCAAAAATAGAGCTTACTCAATGTAGTATTAATACCCTGTAAAGCGGCAACCCGTTATACGCCGAACTAGAATCCCGTAGCTCCCCAATTTGCAATGTTAAATGTTTATATTATTCGAACGCCGCCAACCAAAACATTTTAATATTGATGTTCGTCGGGACATAAAAATACATTAAAGAATTCTTATCCATATCGCGAAAAAAAAACAGTCACAAGATTATTGTTCTTGTGTCCTGACTCAATAGTATCGGCATGAAATGTTTTTATCAGTTTTGTCTATAACTAATTAAGTGTTTTTAATTTTTCAGATCGCATCTTTGAAGAAAACCACAACATTTCGCCGCACGACAAGTCAGTAGAAGAACATTAATTTCCCCAAAGGTGTCACCGCGACTGTGGCTCGAATGAAACCCCAACGGAACCATATTAACATACATTTAATTAAAATCTCTTTCAAGTTTTTAACGCATTGATAGCCGCAAAACATTTTAATTTCCTGTCAAATGCATTGCGGGAATTATCGATTGAATTCGCACCAACAAAACTGAATTATGTCCACATATCGAGCATGTACACTTTAGAAAATTAATTGAAAAAACCTCATTTACGGGTACAAATAATAAAAATTGCAGCAATGAATAACAACGGGACCACAATGTCTGACTACGAGAGGATAAGGCTGGTCATTCTTGGGGGCCCCGGTGTGGGAAAGAGCTCGATAATCAAACGATTTCTGATGAACACCTACTGTAGCAAATACAAAAGTACGATAGAGGATTTGTACAACAGAGAATACGATTTAGGGCACATGACGCTGAAAGTAGACATTCTAGATACTGCTGGTGATATGCAATTTCCGGCGATGAGAAGGCTTTGCATCGCCACCGCGCACGCTTTCCTTTTAGTATATGCTGTAACTTCAGCGCCATCTTTGGACTGTATCAAAAAGTGTTTTGAAGAAATTAGGGAACAACGGGGGGATTATCAAGAAATACCTATAGTTGTAGCTGGGAATAAATTGGATCTAACTTCGACGCATAAGGAGATACCAATAGAAGATGTTTCGGAATGGGTTTACTGCGAATTACCCAAACTTAGGTGAGTTTAAAATTGTTTAAATAGGTTAAGTTAACTAAATAGTAATTTCAATATTTACCAACTTTTAAAAAATATAGGTTTTGTTAAGTTAATATGTTGCTCTCTGCTATTATGCCTCCCGACTTGACCATACAATGTATGGCATCACACTCCCTCTAAGGTACGCAATGAGTGCATTTGGGGGAAAATTCACTAAACCCCAGATATCCTAGATATCAAAAGGGTTTAGCTCTGTGGGAGCCGTTGCAAGTTTTCAGACCTGTAGTTGGAGTCGTGGCGGCAGTTTCCCATGAATTTCCTGACCGTCCGGGCTGTTCCTACTAGGACGGCTTTTTGCATTTGTTTGTAAAGGTGTTCGTCCAGACCGAGTATTTTAAATTGTTTAATAGATGTTTTGGGACTAGTCCTGTCGTTGACATAACAATTGGTACAGTTCGTGTGTTGTTCATGTCCCACTGAGTCTTTATTTGAAATTCCAAATCTCTATGTTTGGTTATTTTCTCAGCCTGCTTGATATTTATATTACTGTTGTTAGGAATTACTATGTCAATTAAAGTTGTTTACCAAGAAACTTTTTCTACCAAAACTATATCTGGTCTATTGTGAGCAACAGTCCGATCGGTCAGTATCGTGCGGTCCCTGTATAGCTTGTAGTTGTTATTTTCTAAAACAGATTCTGGTTTGTATTTATAGTATGGTAATCTTACCGACTGTGATAATTCAAGTTTCAGTGCTAGTTCCTGGTGAAGTATTTTTGCCACAGCATCGTGTCGTTCTTTGTATTCAGTTGCAGCGAACGATTGACAACCTCCTGTGATATGCTGGATAGATTTAGATGTTTGGCAACCGTACCTACATCTATCGTTGTTAATAGAAGGGTCTTTAACCATATACTTCAGGTAGTTTTTAGTTGGAATTACTTGATCTTGGATTGCCAATATAAAGCCTTCCGTTTCAGGTAACAAATGACCAGAGATCAACCAGTAGTTCGACGCTGCACTGTCGACAAAATCTTGGTTGTCGTCATTTATATGTCTTCCATGAAGGGACTTCTCTTTCCATTTCAGCAGTTTCTGATCTGTGATCTGGTGATGTAATTGGACCTGTTGTTGTGTCAGTGGCAGTGGTGTTGAGTCATCAAGAAAATTCGGCGAGTTTCTGGAAATGACTACGCAAAATAGAAATTTATTGATCCAATAGTTTGCTTAGATCTGTCAATTCTCTTCCTCCTTCATACCGTGGCAAAGTTGTACGTTCGACAGAGCTCTTTGGATGTTGATTTTGAGCTTTTGTTAGTAAAACTCGAACTTTTCGTTGTAATTGTTCAGTGTCAGTCTTGCACCAATTAACTATACCGAAAGAGTAACTGAGCACTGAACACGCATAGCTGTTAATAGCTCGAAACAGATTTTTACGGTTTAATTTGGTTTTCAACAGTCGTCTTACGCTTGTATAAAACTCTGCTCTTAGGTCCTTTTGCATAGTCAAGTGATCAATACGTTGAGCCTGCTTTATTTCAAGGTATTTATAAGTATGACCTTCCCCCATAGATTCAATTGAGGTGCCATTTCCCATTTCGAAGTGTCCCTGCTGTATTTTACCTTTAACTATATTAATAATTCGGCATTTGTCTAGGCCAAATTTCATATGGATGTCACTAGAGAACCCTTCTACTATTTTAAGCATATCATGCAGCTGACCTACACCCCGAAACGTTTGGAATATACAGCAATTTTCTTAGCTGTGGTGTTATTTCCCAAGAATTACTTAGACATTGAAAAATATGCCACAAATATCATTCAGGAAACATGCTTGTCATATTTTAAATATTATATAGTTTTGACATTATTTTCATTTTTGACAGTTTTGACAACTTTGACATTTGTGGCAGTTTTGACATTTTGAGATTTTAAGACACTTTAGACATGCTTTACGTTTTAGAACATTTTTGACATTTATGACATTTATGACATTCATGACATTATGACATTTTTGATATTTTTGCCGTGTTTGATAATTCTGACATTTTTAACATTTTAGATACATTTATCGCTTTTGATATTTTTCACAGTTTTCACATTTTCGAGATTTTTGACAGCTTGACACTTACATTTTTCACATTTTTTCTATTTATGTTTTAAGTAAGCATAATAGTTTTATTTGTTTTGCGAGTTTAGAACGTTTACATTTTAATGATTAGAGTTTTTTTCTTATTTTTGTTACCAAATAATATAAAAATAAAAATTTTGTATCTACGTAAATTAATGATCTTTAAATTAAGAATCAGCAAAACTATAATATTAATTTGACCAGTAGTGACATTATATAAATCCGCCTAAGGGTAAACGGCTGTGTTTTAGGAGATCGTTCAAATGAACGACTCATTGTCAACGACTCGTTTTGGTGAGCTGAACGAAATGAGCCGGCTCACTAAAAAGAGTCATAAAACCCAACGCTGGTTGTCACGCATTGAAAAAATACTCATTTTGACCTCTTTCGCTGTCGGGTACTAACTTTCGCACAGTTATTAAATTGTTTTACAAAGAGTAGAAGAGTATACTCTTATATACCAAATTTTAGACCTGTATCATTTTTTCCGAGAAATTCAAATGCAGGTAGTATATCAAAACTGTTATGACGTTCTAAATATACAACTCTTTTCAATCACCTCTCATTTATGACGTATCTGGAAAGTTGCATTCGGTAAAGGACATTCCAATAAAAATCTTAATTTATTTCCAATGCCGTGAAATATGTGCTACTCGATAAAGCATAAAGATATTATTTGTTCCTGGATATATTAATACGTTTTTGTACATAATTTGCTAAAAACCTAATTGTTGCAGAGTAAAAGTCCTCGAATGTTCAGCGAAAGACGACATAAACATCAAAGAAATATTCCGTACGTTTCTCACGCTGTCGAAATTACTCCCAAAGGACACTGAAGAGCCGGGCGGTTTGAAGCGACGCTCCAGCGCTTACGTTTCGGCAACGAAAGGTAGCAAAAGAACGGACAGTTCAGTACCGGAAAAAGAGAAACCCGGAACGTCTGAGAGCAAGAACACCCTGTCAAAACCTCGATCGAGATCGCTAATTAGAAGAGCTAGCAGAAAAACCAAACAACAAATTAGAGAAGCGCAAAATGGGACTGAGGAATCGTGCAATGTTTCATAAACTGTATCCTTTTTTTAATATAATTATTTCAGTGGCAACAGATAAGTAAATTGAAGTCTATGATGTTTAAAATAACCTCGAACATTGTACAGGGTGTGCCAGAATGAATAGAAAATGTCCAACTCATAAATGGTACTGTTATTAAATATCCATAAAATTAAATGGATTTGCTATTATGCTGGGGTACAGTCAATCAAACACTTATGCTATTGATTATTACGTATGTTTCGGTTTATTAGTTAACCATCATCAGATAATATAAGAAGTAATACTTTGATAATCACATCCTAAAAGACATGTTTGTTAAACCTACTTTTTATACAAATTAATATTTATTAAAACTACTAACCTACAATAATACGAGGGTGAATCAAATATGAACCGGACTTTTGTTTTAAAAATTTTATTGGTACGATCAATACAAATTTTAATACATATTATTTTTCTACATAGTCTCCTCTCTTATGTATACATTTTTCCCAACGAATCGGAAGTTTTTTAATACCTTTCTGAAAGAATGAAACTGGTGGTGTCGATAACCAATTGCGCAAAACGTTTCTACACCTTCGTTGTCCTCAAAGTGGTGACCTCCCAGTTCTTCTTTAAGTGGCCCAAACATGTGGTAATCACATGGCGACAAATCAGGACTGTAAGGCGGGTGTTCAAAGGTTTCCCAATGCATTTTGTTCAATTTTCCTTGAGTCAATGCAGCTGTATGTTGCCGAGCGTTGTCATGCAACAGAATCACACTTCGGATAGACATATCCCGCCTCTTTTGCCGATAGGCAAGTTTCACTTCTTGCAGTAGTTCGCAGTAATACTCAGCATTAATTGTACGGCGTTCGTGCAGAAAATCGATCAGCAGTACGCCTTCAATCAGCTCACGAATTGCGTAGATATTCGCCTCATTGATGCTTGTCGTTGGACGGCGTGCATGAGGCTCATTTTCCACTGTCTCTCGGCCATCTGAAAACTTTTTGTGCCAGTCGTAAACTTGGGTCCTTGAAAGTGTTTCATTGCCGAACTGTGCAGATAATCGACGCAAAACTTCAGACGGTCTAACGCCCTCCCGCGCCAAAAATTTGAAAACAACACGTTGCGCAACAGACCTCTTGCTCTGACATGATGCTACTAACAGCGCATCGACTACGCCTCGCCAAACCGACGAACTCCCCTCTTCTTAACATCCCTACCTAACATATATCGAGACGTCACGCCACTCGAATT
Source organism: Octodonta nipae (assembly GCA_034190945.1). Classification (NCBI taxonomy): domain Eukaryota; kingdom Metazoa; phylum Arthropoda; class Insecta; order Coleoptera; family Chrysomelidae; genus Octodonta; species Octodonta nipae. Next base: position 83,223,072 of record CM067223.1, on the reverse strand, counting down.
ACCTACAGGGCGAGAAACAGAAAAGTCCGGTTCATATTTGATTCATCCTCGTATTTACTTCAAATTATTTCGCCCAACAAGATGCCAATTCAACGTCATGCATACGCTAAGCTCAACATTTATCAACTAATAACTTCGAGACAAAGGAAGATTTGTGTTTTTATTTATTTTTTTTTTAACGTTGCACGGGCGTAATAACACTAAACAAGACTATCTATACCCGTGACAAATAAAAATAATACATATAGTGATATACAGAAAATATAAAAAATCTGCAACTACCCTTTATTATGTATGATGTGACATGTAAAAATATTAAAACAGTTGTTGGATTTAATTATTACTAAGGAGTTAAATGGAGATTAGACTGTGATAAATGCTACTAAGATGTTCTATATCGCTGCGATAGTTTAATGAATTAACGTTTTGTTTAATGTGAATCATTTCTTTCAAAAGCCTTTTAGAGTTGTTCGATTCTGTTTCCAAAAATATCGTATTATTAATTATTATTATTTTTTATGCTATATTTATGACTGTTGATTCTCTTATGCGGGTATTGTTTACTTTGACCGATCTAGCAGCTGCTACAATCCAAGCAATTAATTTTGTATATAGTGTAAGTTTGATTTACTGCATCAGTTCAAGGTTTAAATTTTGTGAAAAACATCTTTTTATAATCACAATTGCTGTTTTCAACAACTTTAATGTTGTGCTGTAGCAGGCATTTTTTTATCTGTCCGGAGATATGTGGTATATACGGCAGGGTATCAAATTTTTTACTAACCCGATAGAGTAAAAAACATTAACCAAAGTACTCTTGGACGTCGAATTTGATAATGGCAGCTGTTTAGATTCTTTCCATTAGATCTATGTAACCCGATAAACATTATTGAAGGACGGGGCGAAAATTTGTTAAAATAATTTAGCAACAAATAAAGCCGAGAGAGTAAGAAACATCAAACAAATTACTAAAACAAAGTACTCTAGGACGTCGAATTCTATCATGACAGTTTTAGAATCTTTTCATTATATCTAAGGAACCATGTAAATATTATTAAAATGCGGGGCGGAAATTTGTTTAAATAATTTAGCCACAAATTAAGTCGAGAGATTACAAAAGCATCAAACAAAGTACTAAAACAAAGTACTCAAGGACGTCGAATTTGGAAATGGCAGTTGTTTAGAACCATTCCATTAGATCTAATGAACCACATAAACATTATTGAAGAGCTGGGCGAGAATGTGTTTAAATAATTTAGCAACAAATAAAGCCGAGAAAATAAGAAACATCAAACAAAGTACTCTAGGACGTCGAATTTTATCATGATAGTTGTTTAGAATCTTTTTATTAGATCTAAGGAACCATCTGAGCAGGCAGATTGAGGCCCCGAGTTCGATCTAGACTCTGAAACTCTTTTTCACTTTTCTCTCTTTATAATGACTCCAAAGCAGGAGTCGAAACGTCGAGTATATAATAAATTCAGGCGCGGTTATCACCCGGAACCTAGCCTTGTTCATATATATATATATGTCGGAGATAACAAAATAGTTGGTTTCTCGAGTGGCGAGGGTCTAAGGACTATATAGTTTGTATTATCGGAAACAGGATATTTGTGCTTTCGTACTTTTGTTTACGATTATTATATTCTATTACAAATTTGCCAGCTAGGGACCGGGGGTGATTCATAAAAAAGTAATCACCCAGCGAGCTGTTGATTACGTGATAGTCGGTTAGTCAGGTGTTATTATGCACGATGTTTGTGATGAGAATCATATCGAGAATAACAAACGCAGTTCTGTTCGAACCTCGAGTGAGGTAAGATCGTAGAGGGCTATCGCGTAATCGGGATTTCGCCGCGGTTCCGAGTAGAATACCTTGCGTACCAATTTAGATTAATAATATCATATCGCATCGCTACGCCGATCGAACTTATGTTAGGTGGCACACAAGATAAATTGATCATCAACATTATCTATTGTTCGTATAGTTTGAAACTCCAGTGGTAGATCATTATGGTGCCTTCGGTCAATTTAGTGTGATTATTATTTGTCGAATAAATGTTTAGCCCACATTTATTTCTTTTTGGATCAAACCCGACATTCCCCCTTGGATCATAAACCCGACATATATATATATATATATATATATATATATATATATATATATATACATATATGTATATATATATATATATATATATATATATATATATATATATATATATACATATATGTATATATATCACCATGTAAGATTTCTGCAATATCATCAGTTTACCGCCAGTATTGCAATTTTTCTGCAGTATATTTTGCTATGTGGGTATTTACACCCTGTATAAGCTAAGAGTTCTTTTATGAAATGCATTTGAGTTTTTTACCAAATAGAACACTTGAACTCCTACAATTGTATTTTAAGAAAAATATTGCCGAAAATATGCGGTATATTTTTCTGAAGGAGTGGTATAGGAAGTTTAAAATTGTATCACTTAAAATTCTCTTTTGGCTGAGGAATGGGAATATGTCAATTGCTATTGAATTAAAAAACAATAATAACAAATTACTATACCGAGAGTGGGCTGATCGCCATTTATTACCCAAATTCAATATGGGATATTAATTTTCACAACGCCCAATGATTGGCACGGATTGCAAAGCAATTTTTCATTCGCTGACAGTACAGCCATGTGCCGGGTCATATAATATATTAAGCCATCGACGGTTAATCTGTGAAATTCGGGGACATCTGTTCATTTTCGGTTCGATTTATTTCAAACGAGTACGAAATATACATCAAAGTCAATCTAAAATAGTCTCGCATAATTGGCTTAGAAGTTTAAATCCAACTTGGGCTGGTAGAACTTCGCAAAGGGTGCACAGGACAAGAGATAACTCGTAATTATTCAAATGAGCTAAAACGATTTTTTTAGGTACAGTAGAAGTGAATTCGATCGAAAACGTGTTGCACGTGGATCATGATTTGAATATTTTTTTTATAGGGTGAGTTAAAATTATAAAACTTTGAACAGTTATGGTGCCGATACACACGTCTCTCGTCCGCCAGATATGACCACCCACGTTGGGTTCGTACCCTTCTTTAAAATGCGTTTTTTATGAATGGATATATTCATTCTACTCCCTAACCTACCCTAACATTTTGCGAAGATGAAAGATATTTCGACCAATTTGTACCCTTTTTTGCTTGCCTTCGGTGTTAATTTTATTCATGCAGGTGTTTTTCGATCCGTCAGTCCTATCCGCCAAAGGTCGGTAACTACAAATGCGCGGCTCCATGCAAGGGATCGATGGTTTCGGGTCGTTTCCTAGTAGGAAATTACAATAACTGCCAGGCCAAAATATTCAGAGTGCAATAAAAAGTAATAAAATGTAAATCAGCACATGCCGAAAGAAAGAAAACTTACGAGATAGTTCAGTTACTGGAGATTTTTAAGTGATATAACACTTAACAACTGTTAAAATTTGTATATTGAAATGCCCTTAAATTTGCTCTTGTCACTGGTAGATTGAATCCTAATCTTCTTTTCGGACGACGGACGTATAGAGATCTGTTTGAGTGTGTTAAAGATGGTGTACCGGCAACATTATGTTGCCGGTACACACGTCTCTTGTCCATAGGATGCCAGGTATAATTCGGGGATACTTTACAACCTTCCACTTACATAAAAAATGTATCGCGAGCACCATCTTTAACACACTCAAACAGATCTCTATACGTCCGTCGTCCGAAAAGACGATTAGGATTCAATCTACCAGTGACAAGAGCAAATTTAAGGGCATTTCGTAGTAGAATGAATATATCCATTCATAAAAAAAAGCATTTTAAAAAAGGGTACGAACCCAACGTGGGTGGTCATATCTGGCGGACGAGAGACGTGTGTATCCGCTCCATTATACTTACACTAGTAGACCAATCAATCGTGCAAAAAATACTATCAGTATACTGCCTGTGCCATCACATTAAGAATGATTTCTAGTGATATTTTGCTACATTTTCCACACGCAACTATGATTTTTTACTTTATTATAAACAATTGAAACAAGAAAATGGCGTTTTTTTTCGTTGCATGTTTATAAAATGAAAAATAATAAACTAATCTCAGTGGTGTCAACAGGTGAATTGTAAAGCATGGAAACACCAATGAAATGAGCCCAGGATTGATCCGATAAGATCTTTAGTAACAGGGAAAAACAAAAAATACTGGAAAATTTAGCGGTTTTCTATATATTATCATAACTCCGTCACTATCGAAGTTGTAGAACTGGGCTTCTGGGAACTGATAATAATTGACAGCGGTGGATTTACACTAGGGGCAGTCGGGGCTAGTGCCCAGGGCGGCAAATTTTATAGGGCGGCAAAATTTCGAAAATGAATTTTTTCTCCCCGTCATATCAAGATTGCTCAATATAATTAATTAATTCTTTCAATTAACCATTTTTTATGTAATTGATAATTCAAGAAATTCAATTGGTGCATTATTTGTGAATTTATAATTTTGGCAGTTCAAGTAAAAGAATCAAAGTGATTTAATAAATTTATTTCTTGGAAGATATGGAATATTTTTTTATTTTACGGAAGTAAAGAAATTAAATTAGCAGTTTTTTTCGGAATAATGAAAATATTTTGAAGTTATATTTTCATTTTTCAAAACGGAAATTTAGTGTAAAATTTATAATTAATAAAAAAAATTTTTTTTAATAAATTAGGTATTTTAATTTCAAAAAGGTATGTATATAAACTATAACTTTGAATTAAATTTCAGTATTGGGGCGGCATTGTTTTTGGTGCCCAGGGGCGGCATTAAGTTAAATCCGGCCCTGCTAATTGATATCTACCTTATGCGTGACTAAACCAGGCGCTATCGGTTTATTAGTTTTTGAATAATTGCGAGTTTTTAGTCCACTATTCTTGCAGTGTGTCTCCATGCGACATGGATCGTCAAATATCAATTCAGAATAGAGATGTTGAAAGTGTGAAATATACGAAAAATGTTAGCAAAAATGACCAAAATTTGGTGTTCTAGTAGTGGGGGGAACACGGTTGTTGAGGGGAACTGCAAACAATAATTATTATCGATAGTAACTGTCACTCTGACAGATGGTGAAAAAATTTAATCGTTAAAAAAACTTCCATACAGATTGATTTGTTTTTTTATATCAAATGTGTTTGTTTATTAATATTTTTATACTCGTATGTAAATGGTTTCTCGGAAACGTTTTTGCTTTAATTTGTGGATTTTGGGTTTACGGAACATCGAAAGCGGTCATTAAAAAAATTCTTACTTGTGAGGATTTTAAATATTAAAACTATTTATGTATGTGCCTCTACTATATATTACTATACGCTTCCCCTCAACAACCGTGTTTCCCCCACTCCTTGGATACAATCATACGCTCGTCCATTTTTTGTCATGTTTGCTAACGTTTTTCAGATATTTCACAGAGATTTAGTGAAAAATGAGAATAGAGGCTTTGTAGAATGACACCTCTACTTTCAACATTTTTTTTTAATTGAAATTTGATTATCTATGACGCATGGGGGCACAATGCAAAAATAGTGAACAGCAAATTTATATCACAATTGTTCAAATACTAATAAACCGGTAGCGCCTGGTTTTGGCATACATAAAATAGATGTAAATTACTATCAGTTCCTACAAGCTCAGTTCTACAGCTTCTAAAGTGACGAAGATACGATTTTGTTAAAAAAATGCTACATTTTTCAGTATTTTTTGTTTTTCCCTGTTATTAATGATCCAGTCGGATCGAGCCTGGGCTCACTTCATTGGTATTTTCATGTTTTACAATTGACCTGTTTACCCCATTAAGTTTAGTTATTATTTTTGATTTTATAAACATGTTAAGAAAAAAAACCGTAATTTTCTTGCTTCAATTGTTTATAACATACTAAAAAACCATATTTGCGAGTGGAAAACATAGCAAAATATCGCTAGGAATCTCTGATAAGATGTGATAGCACAGTCGGTACCCTGATAGTATTTTTTACACATTATCAGTTAATTTTTCCTCTATTGATTGGTCTATAGTAGTAACAGACTCCGTAACAATAATAGTGACGTCATAGGGTCACTGAGGCCACCAATTCTAAATAGGATCTTATGACAAGTGATAGTTCATTTGAGTTTGGGTTTAGCCTAATTTTAATGGATGATTTAAATAAAGTCTAAAATTATTATTTCTTTATTCTGAGGAGGTAAAACTCGCAAACCGAATTAACACCCACATGATTTTCCTGTTGGGAATTGTAATGTGGGGTTCGACCCATTAAAACACCTTCATCGCCCTCTAGGTACCTAGAACCTGTGTCCAGTTAGACACTGGGTCAGTCCATAATTCAATTCCCTAAACCTACAAGTCATCCATTCCTTTATCCTTCCTATCAGTAGTTTTGGTCCACCAAGCTTTATCCACATTTGCATCTTATCAACTCCGTTATAACTCTATGGACTTCGATCTCTCTCTCTTTCCACTCTGTAATTAATTAAATGCATTTTAATAAGTGTTTAAAATGGGCTCCGTATACTTATGACATAAATATATCCTATTATTAAATTATTGTCGTATTCGCTCAAATGTGTTAGATAAAAATGCCTTGTTACTTGAATAATTTAAGTACTCCCACAGAAAAAATGTAAAAAAGTCTAATGGTGTCAGGTCCGGTGGCCGTGCTGGCCAGTCTATGGGACCTCGCTGTCCAATCCATCTGTTGAGATGTTATTTCCAAATATATCTGGATTATCTTCTAGATTTACAAGAATAATTCACTTGCATTTTTGAACATCTCCGGGTTAAGTTTGAATTAAGGAAAACAGGTCCATCTATGAATTCCCAAACATTCATTTTTTTCTGGAAATTATGTATGTTTTTGACTATGCGCAAAATTATTTGTTCAAATTCCCGCCCCGCCTTTCAATAGTGTTTTTATGGTTCCTTAGAAGTAATGGAAAGATAAGAGTAAATTTTTAATATTTATTCGATACGATACCTACCTAAATGTACTTAATAAGTAAAAATATCCAAGACAAAGTATCGAGTACAAAAGTATGGGTCTCGAAATAAAAAGTACTCGATACCACAAACTATCGATACTTTTTCCGTGTCCCTAGTTACAGGTAGTACTAAAAGGTCATCAAATTATTAGTAAAGAAACTGAAAACACCAAGTTTAACCAATTTTTTATTGCCACCTGTTTAGAATTTTTCGATTTTACTTAATTATCATTCTTTTCATGGGAAATTGATTGCTGTCTAGTTGGCTTACACTAATGCTAAATTCAAATAAACCTGTGAAACAAGCAGGATTCAGAAAAGATTCTAGCACTGAGCACCACTTGTAAACTGTAATTGAAAACGTTTACAGGACACTTTAGCATCAAGTACGAGGGGTATTAGTAAAATAAGGTTCCCATGATTTTTTAAAATAGACAGCGATATATTTTTACTTAGTGTCTAAACACTTTTGCAGACGATGCTCCAAACTTTTCTATCCCCATGTTGTAGAATTTTGCCTCTAATCCTTTGAGGAACCGAATAACCTCTTCCGTGACTTCATCATCGGTACTGAAGCGCAGGCCACCCAAGTGTTTAATCACTTAGGGCTAGGTCCGGGCTGTAGGGGGATGGGGCACAATAGTTCAGCCAAAATTTGTCAGCAGTTCTTGAGTTTGACCTGAGACATGAGGTCGAGCGTTGTCATGGAGAAGCCTCACATCACTGGACAATGTTCCTCTCCAACGGTTCTGGATCGCGCGTCTCAGTTTTCTTAATGTGTCACAATATCTGTCAGTGTTTACTGTTGTTCCATGAAGCAAAAAGTCAATCAAAAGCACGAATTTCGTATCTGGCAGTAACAGCGATAGGGAATTCTATCTTCGAAGGCAGCTATTCCGGCATTGTTGGAAGTAGCGAGGCGCGAGTGGTATGGATCACATCGCATTCTGTCTCGGCGGCATAGGGAACCTTATTTTACTAATACCCCTCGTATCAAAAGGTCTTTGTTAGCATTGAAACCTGGATCTTCTTGGTACATGCCAGAATGAGTGCTATACCACCGTCATCAAAAATATCTACAAAGGGGCGATTTTCACATTAAAATAGACAGAAATACAAAACCAGAGGTGATTATTGTCCTTGGTGAGGGAGCTAGGCAAGTTGTTCACGTTGGCTCTGGAAAATCTATTTATACAGATGGATTAGGAAATTATGGATCTGTATGTTGATGGTGTACGCTTGAGTCATTTGAGATTCGATCTGAGTTCATTGAGATTGATAATTATGCTATCCTAGGCTCACTGAATCAGAATCCAGGGAGCATTCATTGGAAAGTGAATTTACAGATCAAACAAAAACTCAAGTGCTTGACTATAGCGATGAGCATCTTCCTTGTGTCTTCACATTTTTTAAATTTGAAATGATCTAATTAAATGAAATTTAGATTCAGCATCCCTCAAAATATTGGAGTTGTTGCAACATACTTAAAATAACCACCTTAATGTACTTTAAAATTAGCAAAATTATACCATTTGCTCTAAATATTTTTCTAAATAAAATAAAAAGATATATAACATTTATTTAATATTTTCCTTAGTCCTTAAATTACAGAAATTTTTGGTATTGAGATATCATTTCTAGGTCAGCATATCTCATTTTACAAACAGTAAAGTAATTTTTAGATCTTTTCTATATATCAAAACATTATGTGAAATGCAAATCAATATTTAAATGATTGGCTGTTCTTTTTTTTGGATAATTGACTTAAATAGTGATTGTTCCTATAAGAAGAATTGAAATTTTGCTTATTTGGTAGATTTGATATCTTTGATGTTGAAAAACGTCGAAAACTGTAATATAAATAGACATAATCTTAAAAGGGGTTCAGTGCATTCACGTTTGAATTGGTTCTAATAAACCAAAATTTGTATGTTAAATTTTTATTTCAGTCTATTTTTGATATACAGGGTGAGTTTTTTTATGATCAGTATCAGGATCTCGGAAACTAGCGGAGATAGAGCAATGGTTAAATTGGGATAGATTTGCATGGCTTAGTAGATATTTTGAAAAAAACGAAATTCTGTCGATTTAGACAAATCCCTCTCCCTTGTTTTTGATTTTATAAAAAAAGTGTAAATATCAAAATTGAAGGGAATTGTATCCCGAATATGACTATCATGTCCTCGTTTGCGTAACAGCTCTCGTCTTCAAGATAGGACACAAACTTATCTTTTATTGAACGGAAACCATATATGGCTATGACCTCAAAAAATCAGACATTTTTGGAGCTTTTTAACGTTTTGTTTTTTAGCGCACCCCATAAATAAAATTCTATACCTGCCAAATCGGGAGACCAGGGTGGCCATTCGCGTGAGCCATTTCTTCCTATCCGAGAGTTTGGATAGATATTATCTAAGTGGTGTTTTACTAATAACGAGTTATGAGCAGGTGCTCCATCATGTTGGTAACACTCACTCATTTTCTAAACGAGTTCTCAAATTCAAATTATGCAACATGTGTTGAAAAGTGTTTTGCAAGAAATGCAAGTAGCGCTCCCCAGTAAGTGATTCGTCATAGATAAAAGGCCCCAGAATAGTAGACCCTCTGATACCACACCAAACATTAAAACGAATTTTATCCGGGGTCGTTTTGGTTCTACATGGAAAGGGTTTTATTTAGCCCAGATATGCTCATTGTGTCTATTGAACATACCGCAATTAGTAAATCTAGTTTCATCTGACCATAACACCTTTAATGGAAACTGTGAATTGTCAAGGCACATATCTCTAAACCATGAACAAAACAAAATACGTCGATGTTCCTCACCAGCATGCAAAGTGTAAGGAATTGAAACTTTGTAGGGGTGGAACTTGTGCGCTTTCAGTACCTTAACTACAGTTCGTTGAGATGTGCCAGCTTCTGCCGCAATTTCACGAGTTGATGTAGATGGATTTTGATTTAACATTGCCAAAACATTACTTTGTGCTGCTTCGTTAATTTGATTACGTTCCTTTGGTGGTTTAGTAAAAGATCCATATCTGCGTAAATTATCGTAAAGCCTTTTAAATATACATAGAGCAGGTTGACGACGATTAAAATATCTATGAAAGTATTCCTCAGCTGCACGAACTGAATTTTTATAGCATATGATATAACATTCCACCATATTCAGTTTTCCTTCGTTAGAATATTCTATTTTATCACAAAAACTTGTTAATATCGACTGTCAGTTTAGCACTACTAATGGAATTACTCTCAAATGAAGAAACGTCAAAGTGAAAATAATCTTTTTAATGGCTACCTACGTTAAAAGTGAAAATAAGAGAGAAAAGCATCCATAACTCCGTTATTTTTATGAATAACTATATGGAGTATTATATCGTTGAAAAGTTCTAAAAATGTCCGATTTTTTGAGGTCATAGCCATTCAAAAAAAGATAAGTTTGTGTCATATCTCGAAAACGAGAGCTCTCACGCAAACGAGGACATGCCAATCATATTCGGGATACAATTCCCTTCACTTTTGATATTTACACTTTTTTTATAAAATCAAAAACAAAGGAACTAGAGGGATTTGAGTAAATCGACAGAATTTCTTATAATCTAGTGAGTCATGACTACTACTTCAAAAATCCGAAAGTGTCATTAAATTGAGCCAGTAATACTGCAAATCTTTCCTAATTTAACGCTAGTTTCCGAGATCCCCATACTGATCATAAAAAAAAAAACTCACCCTGTATATTCATTTAAAAGTCTTCTAGTATCTCTACAACAATAATCCGTTTCAATTATTTATGTAAAAAGAAAGTGACCACCCCAAAATTAAATCGTAAGAGTACATTCAACTTGTCCTGAATATATATCCATTTAAATATTAACAATATTTATGGATTTATTTTTAATAAATTGAGTAAATTGTTAACTCTTTATTTCCAAAAGTTCAGTTCTAAAGAGTTTTGATACCCGTTTTTTGTAAAGTTTCGACTAAGAGGATTTTTTAGATTTTACTCAGCCGAAAAACTGGCGAAAATCTGATTCAAGAGTAAAATAAGCCAACACGTTCTCCAGAAAACTTACTGAATTAAGAGTTCGTTCATTCTGGTTGCCTTAATACCGTTGCTTTCAATAACAATCTATTATTATTTAAAATTTACACAAAATAATTGGGATCAGAATATAATTTAACTAGCGGAACATTTTGTGTTTGTGTAACATTTAAAAATGTTAAGAACAGTCATTCTTTCAAAGTAACAAAGATTATAAACAAATCTGCATTGAATAGCCAAAAAAGCAAAACAGCTGTGATTTGCACTTCATAAAACACATATACCTTTAAAATCAAATATAAACAATATTTGAAATAACAAAACTTTACAAAAAGCAACATTTTGTTACCTTTGACTAAATGATTGAATATTTTAAAATATTTGTAACAATAAACGCTTGATAATTGTAATCAAAATTAATGTTTTACAGTTACTCTCGTTGTTGTGATTATGATAAAGGAACCAAAAACGTTTAAGGAGTCTGTTTACACGTAAAATGTATGTGTTAATTATTTTTTTACAATATCTAACATGTTTTCCTAAAATTCGATTATTAACATGTATGTATTGTTACCAGTCTAGAAATTATATTTAAATTTTAAGAAAGTTGGGTGTTATTGTTTTTGTATAAATGTTATATTTAAATGTTTAGATGTTGAATATTAGAATATATGAATTAATTTTTGGACCAAATATAAATATAAATATCCATCATTTTAACTATTAAACCTTAAAATGAAATTTCTTATTTGTATTGTTAAAACAATATACAGGGTGATTTGTAGAAGATTCGCCAAACTTGGAGGGCATGTAAGTGGGCTCATGTGCTCATGTAGCCCATATAACATCTAGATATCTTAAGGTTTTTGTTTTTTTTTTTTGTTTTTTTTTTAATTTAATTTTTTTTTCTTAATTCTCAGTTTTTACTGTTGTAACTTTTTGTGTCAAATATCGAATTCAAATGAGCAAGAAAACATCATAGATTATATTTAATTTTTTTTGGTGAACATTCAATGCAAAATAAAAAAGTTCCAACAGTTTAAATGTAAAAATCTGAGAATTAAGGAAAAAAAATATATAAAAAAAACAATAACCGTAAGATACCGAAATATTATATGGGCTACATAATATAGCACATGAGCCCACCTATCTGCCCTACAAGTTTGGCGAACTTTCTACAAAACACCCTGTATAGATGGAATACAAGATATTGTCAAATTTCTCCTTAAACAGTGAAATGAGGAATTTGATACACAGAAAAAACCGCAACCTTTGCTCTAGAATGCTTTTCATAAGCATCGTTGAATATGCTAGACACAAATTTCGACGTTCATTTCTACAAGGTTCAAAGTAACTAAACGTACCCTCATTGTGGTTAAAATCTCTAGGTCCATATCTCTGTGGGGCCGTTTCATCTCTTTATTTTGTTTATACATTTCCATCATTATCTCTGCCTTTCCTAAATCACCATTGACGACGATTTAGCCGAAATGCTTACTGCTGGTAGTTCTTGTCCAATACAAGTTCGTCTTATCAAAATCTCAAAACCATGTCGTCATTTTCATGAACTGATGCTGCTTGATAAACTCCATACCCAGTTCAAAATCAACTTCTTTGTCTGCAATTGGAACCTTATGTCAGATACTGGCTACACCTAACTCGCCTATTATTATCCTCATTTGGATTTCACCGGATTTCAGATAGCCTGGATTTGAGTGATGCCAAAACAGAAGTGTCAATATGGTCTTTACCATTATGTCCCTTTATGACTGTATTCTGAAAATGCCCAAGTGATTACTGCGCTGAGGAAGGATTGACGGTTACCATCAAATTGATGTTCTATAGATGCTGTTTGCTATGGCAACCTAATTCAGCAGTCCCTCTTAAGTAACTGGCCAGATATCGAGGCTGAGTGCGCTGATGAGGTTACCTCTTCTCTTCGGGACCATGTGTTTTTGAGGTGTAAAGTACGGGCGGCAGGTATTTGGTGTAAGGCGATCAGAAAATTCACAATGGGACTGCAACTCTTGGGCAATCAGATACTGGGCGTTCAGATAATTGATAATTATATATTAGGCAATAGACATTTAAGTATTTGAATATTCGATTATCTCAATAAGAACCTAATAAATAGTTTCTTAACTGTATGACGTTTTATATCTTCTGGCAGTCTCAAATTTGGGTACTGTTAAAATGTATGTGTGTCAACATATCATAAGAATTGGTCTGAGTCGAAGACCATTAAATGGTAGCAGGCAGACTTAATCTTATGCACATCTACCGAATAGCAAATTTCAATCTCACAGTCTGATATTCAGCATTGGCAGCACCATGTGCGACAATGACAGCTAATAGTCAAGGTACCTGCACCTTCAGCGTAAAGATGGTATTTCTGCTTGTTGTCCCTTTAAAATCATTCTTCATCTTGTACACGACCTAGCTAAACATTCGCCATCACTATCTGTACTTCTGATACCCAATGGAACGAACTTAGACTGGATCAACTTGATAATTACAGTTTTATTCGATTGAGTGCACATTTAAACACATCTATAATCATCATCATCTTCTGTACTGCTTGACAAATACCTTCTACTATTTTTCACATCTTGATTCCTGTTTTTGTTGCGGTTGGCGTTCATTGTATAACTCCTCTTTTTGTCCATGGGTTAACTGTCACGTAATCAGTGCAATTCCATTTTAAACATTTTAAAAACAGTAGTACAAATTTAAATCTAAATAAATCCAAAAATATTGCGTATGGTACCCGCCAAATCCGATTTTTAGGATAAAATAATTAGCCTAGGTCAGAGCTGCTGTAGCTATATGTAATAGGACAAAATGATTCAACCTAGGCTAAAGTGGTTCATCTTAACTCATATAAGGAAAAGTATTTAAGCGAAGAATAAATGCTAAGAAAAGCTGCTACGGCCTAGCTTCAACTAACTTTGCCCAATATCTACTGTTCAACGAGACTTTCAAGGTAATCATAGTAAAATACCAACAAACTAAAGAACAATTTTGAAGTACGGTTTTCGTATTTGTGTGTTCTAAACCAAGAAAATAAGATTTTTTGTATAATTATTTTTGCCAGATGAACCCTGTTGGCAGTTAGAATGAAGTGTCTAGTTTCTGTTGTCTCAATTGTCACAGTCTTAGCTGAAGTGCAGTCTATACAATAGTCTTTCCCAGACTATCCTCATCTCGAATATCATTTATGATTCCTTGCCGAAATAGACAGTTCTGCTTTAGTTTCAATACTCATAACGCCTTGTAAGGTGTTTGTTACATACCTGAATGGTTGTTCTTGAATTGGACAAATTTTAAATCCTATGACCTTTTGTTTGATCCCTCAGCCAAGTGCTAATCTTACTCTCTACATCTCGGTTGACAAGTTCAACAGAACTCTGCCTTTGCGTGTGTCTCGGCTTTCCATGCACAATTTTAAGTTTTAAGAATTCAGGGTGCCTTTAAATTTAGAAATTGTTGATCTAAGTGGCAGAACTTTTCTACTTTCTTGGATATTTAGTTACAGAAAAATAAAATTTTTATTTGCTTGTGTCTGAATATAGATCAAACATAGTTGGCACCTACTGTTCATTACCCAATAAAGAATTGATTTTTTCCGTTTTGTATTTTTTGTTGATATATATCCCACATCGACAAGTAGAGGACCTTTCATTTCTTCTGTGATATTGGGATATTGTTTGATGTCCCCACTAATATCTTGTCTCAACCACTGTGTCATACAGACAAATGATCATCAATCGCATCATAAAGCTGGAGTTAAGAGGTTGTAGTTTAGTACGATAAGTATTTTCACATTCCCAATTTTTAGTACACCAAATCTTTTTTGTACTTATCAGTATCTTCCAGTTGTTTAATCAGTTCGAGACATATTTTTCTAACACATTACATTGGGGACGACCTGTTATCTTTATTTTTTGCCAAAAAAATTTCTCTCCGCCATTTTCTGACCCTGTTTTCTACTACAAATTCGGGCGCATCTATGCTGAAACCCTAACCTTTGGAAAGTTTTAGAGTTGGCAAAACTTTTACTAAACAATTAACAAGTGATCACGCATATAATCCGAAGTAAAATAACCGGAGAATTCAAGTACAAAAGTGACATCTGTGTAAAGATATGGGAATCTGCCTATTGCCCGATAATGTTTTCGACCAACTAAGGTGTTAATAAAATACACAAATTATTTGAGAATGATCAAATCTTTTATTTCAAATGATAATACAATTGTTTCGGTTTACTAATGGAAAAGAATATCTTGTAAGTGACCACCTGCTGCTGTACGACCAGCTTCTAACCATTTGCCAAAATTTTCGATAACTTTCTGGCATAACTGTGGTTCAATTACTTGAGAACCGTCAATACTGTTCTCCTTTAGGTCATCAATTGTTTGAGGATCGTTGGCATAGACCTATTCTTTCAAATAGCTCCATAGGAAAAAATCTAGAGGTGTTAGATTGCAAGACCTAGGGGGCCAATGAATGTTTCTTCTTCGAGCAATTATTCGATTACCAAATTTCTATTTCAAAAGATTGATTGTTTCTGAATGCTGAATGACATGTTGCACCGTGCTGTTGGAACCACATATTCTGCACATCAATATGCTCCAATTCATATCACAAAAAGTGATCGACGTTCAGTATCGAACACCATCGGTCTTGCCATTATTTCTCGTGGATTTGCTTCACCCCAGATTCGACAATTTTGCTTGTTAACAACTCCACTCAATTCAAAATGTGCTTCATCGCTGAAGATGATTTTATTGAAAAAATTCACATTTTCAAGTTTCTGTTGTATGATAATGAACTGATACTACAATTGCAATTTCCACAATTTTGTCAAGGAACTAGACTAACTGGGTATTTCGTGAGGAAGTTGTATTTATATTCAACGAGTGATATAATTATCAGGTACTTAATTTTGAACAGGATTTTTAAATTTTATTCTGGATAAAAGGATTAACTAAAGAGGTTTATTAAGGGGGAATTATTTATTTCTGTCTGGTCGTTTAACGAATTACCGGTATTTTTAAGTTTGTTAATCTCCAATGATTCTAAAATGTTTAATTTATTGCCTTTATTTTCTGAATATAATAATTTAAAATTTTCGTCGAAAAGATGAATTTCTGTTACTAAATGTTCGGCATAATTGGAATCTGTTTATTGATTAATGAAAGAATTACGGTGCTCATAGATACGTTTTTTATACGCTCTGCCGCTTTGACCGATATAGGCTTTAGGGCATGACCCACATGATAATTTATAGACTCCAGATTTTCGATTTGTTATTTTTGATAAATTTTCCAATGATATTGTTTGTTTTGAATGTAAATATTCTGTTTTCTTAAAGATGATGCTATTTTTAACCTTGGTTTGTCAAAATAGGTTATACTATTACATGAATCATTATTGGTTTTGCTGTCTGGGTAAACTTCTCTTAATGCCTTTTTGTGTTTTTGATTTCCAAGAATATCGGCCTCAAACCCGTTATTTACTGCTATCTGTTTGATTATGTTTAATTCTTTCAGAAAATTATCTGGTGATTGTTTTATGGAACGTAATCTATAAACCATACTATTGTAAGAGGAAAGTTTTTGTTGATATGGGTGTATAGAAGTGCGGTGAATCGTTAGATCGGTTTGAGATGGCTTGTGAAATATTGAAAACTCGTGTTTGCCATTTACCTTGTTAACTGTTAGATCTGGGAAATTGATTTTATTTATTATTTGGATGGATATTGGATATTGTTTATAAAATTAAGAAACGTTTCTAGTTGTCTATTAGTCCCTACGAAACAAGCTAAAATATCGTCTACATATCTATACCAATAAATAAAAATTTTAGCCAATACGTTTTGGTGAACTTTGTTTTCAATATGAGCCATGAAGATTTCTGCGAATATGGAACTCATAGGGTTCCCCATAATCAATTCTTCGTAACTTGTGTAAAAAACATCATTGAATTGAAAATAATTTTGTTTAAGGCATGTTTTTAATGCTGTTTAATATAACTGTTTTTATTATTGGGTTAATGTTGTTTTTATCTAATATGTCGGAAATTATAGTGATAGTGTCTGATGGAGGTATACTGGGGAATAAATTTTGAACGTCAAAAGAAATTAATTTGGCATTAGACGGTAGACCAACATTTTTAATTTTCTCTACAAGTTCTAAAGAATTTTTAACAATAAATTTTGAATGAAAGTTGCAGGAATCTTTAATAACACATATATAATAACATCTATGATACCAATGGACGGATAGGGTAATTTATAGAGTTTGATTAATGAATACAGTTGTAGTGGTTGTGGGTTCATCTGAATCAGTTTAAATTTTGAGATATCTTTGAATATTGTTGTATGTTGTATTAAAGATTTTATTTGTCTTTGAAAAAATTCTGTGGGGTCTTTCGTAGTAACAGAGAATCATCTTTTCTGTGAAAATTTTAAATTATTACATTCAGAAAATAAAGGCAATAAATTAAACCTTTTAGAATCATTGGAGATTAATAAACTTAAAAATATCGGTAATTTGTTAAACAACCAGACAGAAATAAATATTGCCCCCTTAATAAACCTCTTTAGTTAATTCTTTTACCTATAATAAAATTTAAAAATCCTGTTCAAAATTAAGTACCTGGTAATTATATCACTCGTTGAATATAAATAAAACTTCCTCAAGAAATACCCAGTTAGTCTAGTTCCTTGACAAAGACATTAGTCGAAACGCGTCGGACAGTTTTTAAAAAAAAACGTAAATTGTGGAAATTGCAATTGTAGTATCAGTTAATTATTATAATGAATTTCCAACAAGTATCGGCCGAATCAATTCAGTTTCTGTTGTATGGCCCAATTAACGAATTGACGACGTAAACCAAAGTCTGTTGGCTTTATTTCTTACGTTATCTGAATCTTGTAAGCCTTTAAATAAAGATCATTGTGCAAAATTATGAATATAGTGGTTTTTGGAATGTTCAATTGCTGTGCACGATGACGAATTAATGTTTTTGGTTTTTCAACAACACTAGCAGTAACAGCTGCAATATTTTCTTCTTAACGTCCACTACCATGATATGTTTTTTGGTATTTTCATCTTTTACTGAATCAGTTTCCACAAATTTTTAAACAATTTTTCTAATGGTAACTTTTGACGGATAATTTTCTCTTCCATATTCTCTATGATATTTTCTTCCAATTTCTGCACAACTTTGACCAAATTTAAAATATTTTTTAATAATAAACACGCTTTGCTCAATCGTATATCTCTCCATTTTTAATAACCGGAATATTCCTACTTGTCTTCTGTCAAATAACATATGATATTCTAGCAGTAACATAAATGGCGGCAAATTTAAAAATTAACCTCAAATTGGAATAGCCTTTATTTCTCTTCTCAGACTAGGCCGCACTAGTTTGACATAGGATCAACTGATTTCTTCTACCGGGGTGAGAACGTACCACTTTATCCTAAGTTGTCTGAAACGCTGACATAAGGCCCATAATTTTCGTTAATTTTAATATTATTATAGATACTCGCCAAGAAGTTATAGGCTTTTTTTAATTACCAATAAAACCTAGCAGTTTTTTTATCATTTTCGATTACACTTAGTGTTTTCTAGAATATAAATATGGGAACTAACTTTATTCTTATTATTCAATAGTTATTATTGACATATCACTTCCATTAAATTGGGATGATTTACATAATTACGCGTCAAATTCTGACAAAATATGCCAATGGAATTGATACAGTATTCCCGAGAAAACTCTAAGAATTTAGTTAAAAATTTAATCGTTATCAAATATTTGAGCTTACCAAAATTTAATAGATTCATCGAATATGCCCAAGAATCTAACAGATGCTAAGAAACATTATTAATACGAGGGCTGCCTTTTATATTTCTGGATTAGAGAACAAAAACAAATATTAATCATCGAAAATCGCTTTATTGTTTTTCAAAATATTCCCCACGAAGATCTATACACTTTTGCATGCGTTTGAACCAATTATCGAAGCACTTTTCCACTCTGATTGAGTTATCTCCAAAACATGCATTCTGAACGCAGCAACCGCTTCTTCAGGTGTCGAAAAACGTTGACCTCTCAGTTTGTTTTTTAGGTACGGGAATATAAAGAAGTCATTTGGTGACAAGTCAGGACTATACGGCGGATGACTCATCAAATCGATATTTTGAGTGGTCAAAAATGCAGTTGTTTGAGCCGATGTGTGAGTGCTCACATTGTCGTGGTGAAGTGTGATCCGGCTTCGGCGGTTGGTTTTCCTCATGAAGACAACTGGCAAACAAATGGTTGTGTACCACTCAGAATTGACTGTTCTGCGTTGTTCTAGTGGTACGAATGCGACATGTCCAGTTTTTCCGAAAAAACAGGCGATTATTTGCTTGGAAGTGCTTCGTGCGCGAACAACTTTTGTTGGATTCGCCTCATCTTGAAACACCCATACAGTCGACTGCTGTTTACTTTCGGGCTCATACGCGTAAATCCACGATTCATCACCTATCACTATGTCATACACGTGTTTTGAAGCACCGCGATCGTATTTTTTAAGCTTTTCTTTCGATCAATCTACACGAGCCTTTTTTTGAACGATTGACAAATTGTGTGGGATCCAACGCGAACAATTTTTTTTGACATTCAAATGTTTATGAAATATTGAATGTATGCTGGTCCCACTAATGTGTAAGGTTGACTCAATCTCACGATGGGTCACATGACGATCTTGGAATATCAGTTCGCGCACAGCATCAATGGTTTCCGGAACAACACCTGTTTTTGGACGACCTTCACGAAATTCGTCTTGGAGTGAACTACGACCTCGATTGAATTCACCATACCATCGATAAACAGTGGTCCTTGATGGAGTTTTATCGCCAATAATTAAATTAAGTTCATCCATGCACTCTTGCTGACTTAATCCACGTCGAAAGTTGTAAAAAATAATCGCACGAAAATGTTCACGATTTAATTCCATTTTTTGGTCGAGACGAATCCTTTAAGTTACTGTAAACAACACATAGCGCTCGTATGTCAAAACGTTCTGAGTAGGTATAACCTCAAAAATGTCATACTTTACGATAGAGTTGTCATTTGTCAGATTGCAACACTAGGGTTGTCCAATCCCGAAATATAAAAGGCAGCCCTGGTATCTATAAAAGAGTAGATACAAATGTAAGAATATATACAATTTCAGTGTGATCCCTATAATAGCTTTAGCTTTCCTTTGTAATTGTTAAAAGTTGTTTACATTTATCCAGCAAAGTTTTAACCAGGTTACAGTTAAGAACAACAGATCTTACAATATTCAAAATCAAATGAACTATCAACTTTTTTTACCAGATCATAGGATGTGCTGAAAAATTTATTTTAATTTATGAAATTAATACATCACATAAAAATATAGACAAATATTGAGTTTTAATATAATTGATATAATCCCATGGCTTTGTTTTTGTGATAGAAGAAATAAATATTGACTTGAATTATAATCTATGAAATCAACACAATCAAAGGCAGAAATTGTTAATAAAACGTTACTCAAAAGTTTTATAATTGGGGAATTTTAGATTCGGATTTTACGAAATTAAAACTTAAAATAGAATTTTCAAAAATCAATATTTGTTGAATATGATTGTTTTTAATTTTAATGGACATCTAATTTACGAATGAAAAAAGTAGCTGGTCTCAGCCACATATATAATAGGTGTCCCAAAATTATGGACAAAACAATTCGCTAAAATTGGAAAAAATGTTAAAAGCAAGAGATCTTTTACGGGCAACCTGATGGCTTTTTAAATTTAACTATTTCTCTCTTTCTGAGATCTACGGTACAATCAAAGTTTTCACTTTAAAATTGACTTTGACCTTGACATGAACGTGAAACCCTTGGGCAAAGTCATGTTCGGATGTAGAATTTCTATTCTATTTCTATTTCAAAATCCCTAATAAAAACCGGGGATTTCCATTTGATAATTTGACTTAACATTTCTTATACATGACTGGCTCGGCTAGTTGATGCATGATCTTGTGTGGTTGAATTTAATACTAAATTGAAGAAAAAAATAAACAAATATTTGTCTATCAATATCCATACAGTTGTTTTGTTGATTAAAGTATAAACCAGTTTTTGGTACCTACCTACTTTTGACATTTTTTTCGGTCCAACATAAATCAAAACTTAGCTATGCCCATGTGGCAAACAGTTATTCGGCATAACAAAATAACAGCCAAATGTAAATTTTGAGTATACATTACACTGATCACTTTTCAAGTCTTTTCAAATAGTAGGAGAGTATAAAAATTGATTTTGGAAAGATACTTGTAACTTCTTAGTATCAAACAAGTATTTGATCAATTTTTTCGAAAAGTTTTTGATACAATTTATTCTGAAGTATTGGAAAACGATGTATGAAAAAGTTGAATTTTTATAACCACGAATAGGAGGTAAGTTCGAAAAACAACTTCACATATTGTATGTCTATAACAAATTACATTAATTCAATTAAATATGTAATATCAATTTCATTTCTAGACAACAAATTTAATACTACATCCACCCTGAAAACCTGAAAACTATTCCATTAAAATCAAAGCAAAGCAAATTATTGGAAATGCGGGTGGAACATTTGTTGAATTGATAAGTAAACACAAAGTTGAACTAATTTCGAAACGATTGTTGAGGAGGTATTGTATTATTTTGTCTGTTCATTGGGGTTTTCTGCCCTCATTTTTTTTCCTGCAACAGATAAGTATTTAAAATCGTATTTGGAGAACAAAGTGTAGTAAGACATTTTCGTAAAATTGCCCGGATTACTGGCTGTCCGTACAGAAATTCTTCCTCACAGTTATTCTGAGAGAAAGAGATGTCTTAAAATGATCAACCAGTATTCCTGTATATAAATTGTGTATGGTATGGTATAGTGTTATACTTATCTGTTTGGAGATGTTTCAACTCCGACTCTGGAGTCGTTGTCATTCGTTTTGTTGAGTCTTTCGAGGTATTTTCAAAAAAATTTCGCACTGATATCGATTTTGTTGTTTGTCAAAAAATATTGACAGTGACAATATGTCATTTACCGATCACTTGATACTGAGGGTACCATTCTTTTGCTCTTCTAGCAATAGATCTCTCCAGCTCAAATGAAGGTCGATTGAAGGGACCCCGATTTCCGTATAGTTTATCATCATGCAGCTGGCTTCTTTAAGTTTTCTCTTTATTAAATTTTCCTCTTTCAACAAGATCTTTGTTTTATGCCAATCTATACTATGGCTTCCGGTGGTGGTTAATACATGGTTGGCCAAATTTGACTTGTCCACATGTCTTCTAGAAATGTTATATCGGTGTTCTTTTTTTCTTCGTTACTTCTAAAGGTCTTGAAGTTTCACCGATATAAGTAGGGCCACAGTCACACACAACACTATACACACAATTTTTGGAATGTTGAGTTGCGTTAAATGGTTTGGTATATGTGGGGATAGAGCGCAATGTATTATTTGTTTTCAAAACAGTTTTAATATCGTATTTATTTCCTAACCGCTTAATTTTAAAAAAAAATAAGAATGGTACCCTCAGTATCAAGTGATCGGCAAATGACATATTGTCACTTTCAAAATTTTTTGACAAACAACAAAATCGATATCAGTGCGAAATTTGTTTGAAAATGCCTCGAAAGACTCAACAAAACGATTGACAACGACTCCAGAGTCGGAGTTGTAACGTTTCCAAACAGATAAGTATAATACTATACCATACCATACAATATTTATATACAGGAATACTGGTTGATCATTTTAAGACATCTCTTTCTCTCAGAATAACTGTACGGACAGCCAGTAATCTGGGCTATTTTACGAAATTGCCTTACTACACTTTGTTCTCCAAATACGATTTTAAATACTTATCTGTTTCAGGAAAAAAATTTTAGCAGAGAAAACCCCAATCAACAGACAAAATAACAAAGTTTAACCCTATCACAATCTCTAAATTAGCACCTTCTTCGATTGATCACAAGTAACGAATGTATCATATCGCAAAAATAGAGTTACTCTCCTTATCATACAGCATAATTATATCTCTATAAAAATATGGACCATAAAATATATCATTAATCCTACATAACTTTACTTTTTAAATTATTCTAACCTTAATAATATCATATTCGATATATTCATAACTTTACCACTTCCTATAAGAATGAATTGGTGGAATCTCAACCGCAAGATGACGCCAATTCCTATAAGGGTACTATGGCCTCCACATATACAGCCTTATAGGTACATGGTTGCCAGGTTGACGACTTAAAAGTGAATCATGATCTGACGATATGTGTAAATATTTTCACGATTTTGGTAACCTAAATTCAATTGTATGAAATTTCGCTTCTAAAATTCCAATCAACACAGAACGAAATATTTCCAAAAAAATTCCGCAATATTACTGGTTTGATTTCAAATGTTTTAAATTTTATTATTATTATCTCAAAAAATCTATTGTCGCAGATATAAAGATATTTTGAACATATTTTAGTAAAATATTTATGTAATATCCCTTGTTCGTTTTGAAGTATTATAAAATATTTTATTAATCTTCGTATTTTTGCGACAAAAAACCTTTTTAAATATTCCATGAAATATTTCTGTAATAGTTCTTGATACATTTCAAAAAATATATTGAGTACAGGAACTGAAATATTTTCTAAAAATGATTCCAAAATATTCTTATATTTTCGTGTAAAAATCTCTTAAAATATTTCATGATATAATGCTATAATATTTCAGGAAATATTTCTTCGGTATTTCTAAGATTATGGATGGATGACGATGTAGAACAATTTGGCGTAAAAATTTACTTCAAAAGAGTGTTAGGTACTACATTATCTGACAGCTATTATGTTCTTTAAATCCCATTAAGTATCGATTTTAATTTAACCTTTCCTCATAACCATATCTATATTATTAAGATTCAAAAAATCCAAGTAGAAGCTAATCAATCAGATATTATAATGAATTAAATTGTGACTATTTAAACATCTAACAATTCCATAATCCTAACAGTTTGGATACCTGACTTCTGTCGGGATTCATTTTTAAATTGATTAAATGTCAAATAAATATTGCAAATGCTTGAAAAGAGATCTTAAAAACTGTTCTAAATCTTATTGTATAGTTATTTCAATACATGAAACTATATACATTTATTTGGCATTATCGAATATTTTATAGTTAATAAAAGTACTGTATAACTTAGGTTGACGGCTATTGTACCCTTATGTGCAGTGGCGCCACCATGCGGTTGAATTTCCACAGAATCATTCTTATAAAATCGCACTTCTATTTCTAACCTATACAATTATAACTGTATTAATTGTACCTACAGATTTAACTACTTAATGCATTTAGTGTTGTGTAAAGTTTTTAAAATATCCTTTTTGATACGCTTACTCATGTACGTTTATTCTCTGTGCATGAATGTCTTTGTCATTGAGAGAGTGATATTGTGGGTATTATACATATAATAAATTGGTTAATTTAGGATTAAAATAATTGTTTTTGTTTTATAAGAATTAAAATTGTTGTTAGTTTTAATGAAAAGAATATTGTAAAATATATACGAGAAATTAAATGTGTTTCATTACAAAGCCATTTTAAATCAAGTTCCTAAAAATTATCTCGACAGAGGTTCGTATGTCTGGACGTCGTCAAAATAAATTTAAATTAACCCCGACCCGTCTATACTCGCAAGAGTAACTTACACAACTATCTACGGCTGCCCTACTTATTTACCTGAGAATAAAAGCTAAGCTGTTGCAAGTATCTAATATTTGGTGCGTGCGGTGAAACCAATACAGTAATTGCCTTACACAACATAGTAGAAGTTTTTTCGCTGTATCTACCGTTTCTGACAATGTAGGGTGATAAAATGTATACCAGATTTTAAGTCAACCTATAGGCTGTGTAACAAAAAAAGATTCAGCAAAATCAGTTCATTACTTCTTGCGTGATTCTCGAACAAACAAACAGAAAAACTACAATTTTATAATAGTAATAACTTTTAGTAAATACCAACATTCCAGTTATGTTCATGATCATAGAGTGTAAAGGGATTACAAACAAGAACAACAAATTTTTGTAAATTCTATTAGGCACAGACTCGACCAAAATTATTCTAATCACTAACTATTGTTTTGTATTTAATGAATTCATCAATACTCCTGCATACAAAAGTATAAACAGCACTAGTAATCATTCTAAGGAATAGCTCCAAGTCGGCATCCATCTCTGCTCTTTATACAGATCTCTTCTGACGTTTTTCCTAGTTTGATACCTGTCATCCAAAACGACGAAGGCCCTGTCTCTATCATCCTGCAAGCTATCTGATTCCGTAGACTCGAACAGATCATTGATCTGAGGAACACTTTTGCTTGTGAATCTTCTAACGTCTGGGGATATCGTTCTGCTTCCTCTTTTAACTCTGGTCGCACTTCTTCTTGGAACTAATAAATGTCCAGTTGGTGAAGGTGTCAAGGACCTTGTAGGGATGTTTCTTCTGGACCCAACCGGAGACACCTTCAACTGTGTAGGTCTCGACGTGACTGACTTTGGTTTTCCTTGCGGTGTTGAGGGAACACTAGAAGATGTCGAGCTTTCTGGAACTTGAGAAACTGGAACCGCGTGGACTTTAGTCTCTGGAGAAGCAACGTTGGCGTTTGAACTATCACTAGAAATTAGAAAATAAATATTTACTTGGTTGGAACAGTAATGTAGCACGCAAAGTTTACCTAACAACTTCAGGTGAACCTGTTGCGGGATTTTCTGAATTGTCGAACATATCTGCCAGTCTTTTCTTAGGAACTAATGGTGGTTTCTTTTCTCTCACCAAATAATCGATGTATGCCTTTCTGTATTCTGGTTGACACTCTAATGCCCCATCTAGTTGTGGTTCTCGTCTATGGGGTTCCAGAATGTCACTTAAGTCATCGTGTTCAGGATAGTCTTCGTCCTCGTCAGCAGAATGCTTTGCCTACAAATAAGGATTAAAACAATTTTCTTAAAGGTTTTGGTGGAAATCCATCGTTTTTCTTTTAAATTGAACTTATAGTCTTTTCAGTGACAGTATGTTACTAAAGGGTGTTTTTTTAGAGCTATAGAACTTTGAAATGGAATAAAACAAGGATATATTTTTTAAATTGACATGAAATGTACTTTATTCGAATGATAATCTTCTGGCATCTGGTCCAATTTTTCCAACATTTGTGGCCGTATATCGGCAATAACGAGGCAAATTTTGTCCTCCAAGTGGTCAATCGTTTCGGGCTTATCGGCGTACACTAGCGACTTCACGTATCCTCACAGAAAATAGTCAAGCGGCGTTAAATCGCACGATCTTGGAGGCCAATTCACTGGTCCGAAATGTGAAACTATACGGTTACCAAACGTTTCTTTCAATAAATCAATTGTGGCACGAGCTGTGTGCCATTTGGCCCCGTTTTGTTGAAACCACAGCTCGTGTGCATCATGACTGTTCAATTGATGAACGAAAAAGTTATTAATCAAGGCTCTATAACGATCACCATTGACTGTAACGTTCTGGCCAGCATCGTTTTTAAAGAAGTACGGACCAATTATTCCACCAACCCATAAAGCACATCAAACACTCAGTTTTTCTGGATGCAAGGGTGTCTCAACATGAACTTGAGGATTATGATCACTCCAAATACGGCAGTTTTGTTTATTGAAGTATCCATTCAATCAAAAGTGAACTTCATCGCTAAACAAAATTCGCTTATGAAAATCGGGATCAACGGCAATCTTGTTTTGGGCCCATTCACTGAATGTACGCCTTGCTAGGTGATAGTGTGGCTTCAATTCTTGCACAAGTTGAATTTTGTAAGCACGCAAACCAAGATCTTGCCGCAATATCTTCCATAAAGTGGATGGACACGTACCCAATTCCTGTGCACGATGGCGGATAGATATCTACATCTACAGCAGCAATGGATTCTTCTGTATGCACTGTACGACATCTCTGTGGATGCGTATTAACAGTTAGGGTAAACGTGGTGCAAAAACGTTGCATACTTAATCGAATTAATTGCTTTGATGGACGATTGTGTTGACCGTAAAATGGATGTAGTGCGTGATATGTATTTCGAACAGAACCATGATTTTCAAATTGCACAATTTGGAAGCGACATCTAGGATTTTCGAGGAAATAACACATGTCGGTCCTTACATCTCTCGTCTTCAAATTTAACGAAATGTATCAAATACATAAAGAAGTGTTCGAGAGGACATTCAATTATGGGAAGCGCAACTGATGAAGGTTCCCCAACCAGAAACAATATATTATATATATATATATATATATATATATATATATATACAGGGTGTAAATAGTTTGAGTGCATATATTTTAGGTCAATCCGGCAACGTCGCTCGCGTTCGACGCAGATTCACTCTTAGCGCGAATAATAAAGGAATGACTACCCCGACAAAAAAATAAACACCTGTGTTTTTGTATTGACTGATGATATTGACCTTAGAATTAAATAAAAATGTATGAAATATTTTGTTGAAAATATTTACGTTTTTGATACAAGGTATTGCAATTAGAATTTGTATTTGGCGGTTTCTTTTATGCAATTATACAAACTTGGGTAAATATGATATTCAACTCAAGAGATCTGTATATGTAGTTTTTTACCAGTTAAATTATTCGAAGAGTCATTATTACTGATTTAATTAATATTATTTATATTAGACAAGTAAATATGTAATCCTACTTACCCAATTTATTATAATGATAGAACTGAGTTGAAACAACGGATTATTCACAGCAAATGTTCAAAATCCCCACCATTACTATCGACACAAGCACGACACCGTTTAATCCAATTTTCACGTATTCGAGAAAAAATTCCTGGAATATTTCGGATTTCGTCAGCAGCGTCAAAAATGCGTTGTCTAAGGTCATTCTCGTCACTAATTGGAGTCGTGTAAACCTTACTTTTTATGTCTCCCCATAAGTAGAAATCTAAAGGATTGAGATCAGGAGATCTTGCTGGCCAACGTATATGTCCGTTTCGACCAATCCAACGACGGGAAAATGTTCTATTTAAGAAGTCGACAACTAGATGACTTGCGTGGGCAGGTGCTCCGTCATGTAAGTACCACATATTGGAACGTGTTTGTAGGTTCACTTCATCTAACAAATCTGGTAGCGTGTTGTTAAAAAAATAAAGGTAATTCTCACCTGTCAAACGTGCAGGCAGTATAAATGGCCCAACCAAGTATTCACCAACTATTCCAGCCCACACGTTAACTGAGAATTGGTGTTGAAATACTGACTGGCCTATTTCGTGTGGATTTACCTCAGACCACGAATGCGTATTATGAAAATTTATTATACCATTCCTATTAAAACTTGCTTCATCTGTTGTTAAAATATTGTTAACAAAATTAGGAAATTGTCGATGTTTTCTGAGGAACCAACGACAGAAATTGAGTCTTGGTTGAAAATCATCAATTGAAAGCCCTTAAACCCGCTGCATGTGATATGGATAGAGAAATTGTTCCCGTACTGTTATATGAACAACAGTGTGAGAAATTTGCAGCTCACTTCCAATACTCCGTGTGCTACGATATGGGTTGATGTCGATAAGGTCTAGTATTTGATCCTCAGCAGCTAAGATACGATTATGTCGCTGTGGTCCGCGATTGTTTATTTGTGGTATTACACTACCTGTTTCCAGAAGCCTCTGCGAAACAGCTACAAATGTCCTAGCATTGGGCAGGCGTCTGCTTGGAAACCTTTCCCTGTATAACATTCTTGCTATTCTGCAATTACGTCTGCTTTCCCCATAAATTAAGAGCATGTCATGTCTTTCCCTAATTGTATAATCGGCCATTATTTATCACAAATAAATACTGTAGCACTATTCTTAATTTTCGAACTTACACACTAATCACAACCGATTTTATTTATTTAAAAAATATATTAAATGGAAAGCAAACCACGAAGTCTACATCAAATAGATATCATTCAAATCACTTTACGGTTTATATAGATAAACAGTAAATAAGTATAGACTTATTTACAAGAATCGAAATCGCAAAAAACAATCGTAACTCTCAGTCGTCGTTAAAGTAAAAAATGTAGTAAATAAGTTGGTCTGTATGCCACGTTGCCATATCTATTCGGAGAAACTTACACTAAATTATAAAAGCATATTTCGAGTTTAAATAATCAATTTTCATTTTTAATGTGGCTATTAAAGATGTATAAGCTATTGAGTATTTATATATTTAGATTTACCGATTTTGAAATCGAAATTATTGTATTATTGACTGTAGCAAGGGCTACATAAAATCTAACTTTATGTGTTCTTTTTGGTAAAACTATAGTTTATTTTAGAAAATGTTATAAAGTTTTTTGATTTTTTTTTTGCCTAAAGTATTGTTCTTCAAAATCTTTGCACTCAAACCGTTTACACCCTGTATATATATATTGTTTTGCGTACAAAAGAATGACACCTCGAAGAGAGTATTCAATATCTCTGACAGGTGAAGGTAACCTGAAAATTTCATCGTGACATTCTAACCTAGGAAGTACGGGTAACAGCAATTACATGGAATGGCTCCAGATTCGGAACCTCTATGTGCTAGTTTCCCCGAAAATTCTAGATGTCGGTGTTTACATCACGCGTCTTCAAATATATACTTACTTGTTCCCTGGATGCAGTTTTACCAGTTTTACCTGGTCTTGGTTGGGGCTTAGGTAACTCTGCATAAGCATTAACATATTCTCGCCTTGAACCAGCTCTGGTAGTCTTTTCTGTCTTCTTCGTTCGAGTTGTATCTGCATTCCTTTGTATTGTTCGCCCAGGATGAACCATTTCTTGTATGTGATACCCTGAGTCTACGTTTCTAGAAATATCACTGTCACTGGCTTTTGTGAAAGTGATATCAGGATAAGCTTGTCTTCTGCTTGAAAATGAAGCTTGGTTGTCACTTGTTTTTACGAAAGACTGCGCTCGTGATAACCTGGTGGGAGTTTTTCTTGACATTTCATCTTTACCCGAAGATTTTTTGTCAGAATCACGTAAAAATGGAATAGTTGGATGCAGGTTATCCATAGATGATCTGCGCTGGAGAAGATTGTTTTCAAATCCTCCACCTGGTTTTAGGTTGTTCATTAAAATAGCCGGTTTTGTTCTTTCTAAGTTTTCATACGCAACATAAGCAAACCTGTATTCCGGTATCATGTTCAGATCACCTTCCAAGTGAAGATTCGTGGATTTCTTCTCCAAAGGTGGTCGTTTTTGGACTTCAAAGGGAACAAACTTTTCTCGCTTTTCCGTGTTTATATCAAGATCGCCTTCCAAGTGGAGTTGCGTTAGCTTTTTGCATAAAGGGGGCCGTTCCGTTACGTCATATTTTATATATTTCTCTCCAGTTTCAGTCTTAGTTTCCATCTCTCCTTCTAGTTTCAGATTCGTCGGTGTTCTCAGTAGCTTCACTCTTTTTTCTAGCAAATATTGAATAAACTTATCTGCATGTTCTGTTACGTGGAAAAAATCTCCTTCAATTTTTAGATTTGTGAGTCTTTTTCGAAATCGTGGCCTTGGTTGAACGGCAGTTGTGGTTTCTTTGGTGTCAAGTTGCTGAGGCTGTCTGAAATTGTAAGAAATGTGATTTTGTAATATTATTCATCATTTGCTTTTGTAATATAATTAAAGGAAGGTCAATATCTTGGTAGAATAATTGGTTAACATCTACCCTGGGATGTATTCGTAACTACCATGACTTGAATTATTCAACTACTGTTCTATAAATTTCGTTACTTAAAAAGAATAACTTAAAAATATCATATCACTCTTTAGTAGAAACACGCAGTAGTTATGGAATACTGGTGTGGAAGTTCACACTAACACTACATTTAAAAAAATAGAAATAATGCAAAGGAGAAATTTAATGACTTTAATTTAATCTCTCAACATATGTAAAAGTATAGTTGACTGTATTGTATCTGAGTTTTTTGGGAATAACACTACATAAGCCTGAAAGTCTGTATATTTCAATTGTCCAAACGTTTCAGGGTCTAAATCAGACCCCGTTTTCGAAAGTACTTAACTTAACACAAATGAACAGGAAAATTACAAATTAAAAGGATTCGTAACGACAAATTTAGTAAATCACACGTATATTTTTCTATAACGTAAAACATAGCAATTTTCTGAAAATCGGAAAAATATATGCAATAAAACTGTAAACATTATGGTAAATGTCAAATTTTCATCATAAATATCTATATATAAATAGGCAAAGATAAAGCGATTAGTTACCATTTTCTCTCAACCGATTTTCTTCATTTTTGTTTTATTTAGTAGCTACTGACGACCTTCAGTGCAGAATGCTAATATTAATTTATAATATTGGTTCATTCATTAAATAAGAAGTTTATTTCAATACCTACCAAAATATTAACAGAAAAGTAATTAAGGAAAGGAAAAATTCGATGGTAGCTAAACTCGGTTCAGATTTCATTTACGCCCGATATAAACAAACCGCTCGGTAAGGATTTGTATTTCTATTGGCCAATCAGTGGCATTATACTGTCACAGCCAACAGCACTGCTTGTTCCATAGTCGAATACACATGCGTTTGTTTAAATCAGGCGCAAATTAAATCTGAATCAAGTTTAGTAGTCCATGAAGTTCATTGCAGAAGTGACAGTAGTTGTCAAAATAAGTTATTAGTTTTTTTTTATTTGAACGTAAAAAGATTGTATTGTTTTAATCTGATCGTAAAATTAAGTGAAAGAGAAAGAATAGAAATATTAATGATGATTGGGTATGGGGAGAGGAAAAGGACTAATCAAGAAGTTTGTGACCTTTTTAACATTGTTCATCCGAATACACTAATATCCCGTTCAGTAGTGACGAAAACTTTCCGAAGGTACGACACAAGTGGAACAGTTAGCAATTTACCAAAAAGTGGACGGTTAAAAAGTTCAAGTAATGAAGGTGTAGCTCAAAATGTTGCTATATCTTTGGAAGAATATCCTCAATTATCCATTACCGACCTCGCCAATATGCATGGAATTAGCCGTCGTTCAGTAGGAAGGATATTAAGGCGAGAAAAATATCATCCATACAAAATTCTCCTCGTTCAAGAACTCTCCGAAGACGATTTCGACAGATGTTTGCAATTTTGTGAAACGATGATGGATATTTGTAACCGTTTACAGACGAGGCTACATTTTGTTTAAATGGTACGGTTAATCGACATAACTGCCGCTACTGGTCGCAAAGTAATCCTAATTGGATACAAGAGGCTCATACACAACATCCCCAAAAATTGAACGTTTGGGCCGGCATTTATAACAACAGAATCGTGGGACCCTTCTTCCTACAATAAGCTTTAAACAGAGATAGGTATTTACAGCTCTTGGAGACACAAGTTATTCCGGCATTGGAGGTAAATGGACAATTACCAAATAATATCTGGTTTTAGGAGGATGGAGCACCACCCCATTACGCTCGCATTGTTCGAGATCATTTAGATAGGACATTTCATCACAGATGGATTAGAAGAAGGGGTACTTATGAATGGCCTGCACGAAGTCCCGACCTTAATCCACTAGACTACTTTGTGTGGGGTTACTTAAAGTCTAAGGTTTATGTTGATAGACCAAATAATTTGCAAGAATTAGCTTCAAGAATAACTCAAGACATTCAGAGACTTTCACCAGAAGTAATAGCTAATGTTACTAGAGAATTTAAAAACCGACTTGCTTATTGTCAAGAAATAAAAGGTGCTGAGTTTGAACATCTAATGCATTAAGTTTAGTTAAGTTTCAATGTTTTGAAAATCACTTAGATTTAGTTAATAATTATGATTATGTATTTCTTTAATGGATATTAGATTTTTCCTTTCCTTAAATACTTTTCTGGTAATATCTCGGTAGGTATTGAAGTAAACAATATCAAACCCGATATTTTTGTATTCGGAATAAAATGTTTCATCAGAAACTAAAATACTATACATGGTGTTTCATTAAAATTTTAAAATCGACATTACTTCCGGTAAAACAAGAAGTTCAAAATTGTAAAAAAAATTTGGAAACAAATAGGCAATCTACTGCAGTATCCACCTTCCAAATTTCATTTTGATATCTCTAATAATTCCAGAGATATTTGCTTGGTTCCACACATTTGCCCATCACTGTATATAGAAGGACCAATGCTGTTACATACTTAGAACATGTACTTTTGGAAGTGGCATGCAAGCGTTGTTATTGTTTAGTGGTAAAGTAATCGTTGTATATTATAATAATACCGGGCGATTCCATATATGTTAGAAATCATTCTTTTCGTGGGTGGCATATAAGCAGTTGCATATATAGGGTGTTTAAAATATAGAGTAGAGTGCAATTATAACTAATAAAATAATTGTATAGGGAAGCCCATTAGCGGTTGAATTTACATGGTTCTTGGAATAGAAGATGCAGTAGAATTACAGTTATACAGGGTGGTGCAAAAAATATTATACAGAGATGCATTTACAGGCTGGCGGAAATGGAAATGCAACATTTCGTAACCCATAAGCAGTTGTATATATAGTGAAGATGAAATATAGGGTGAGAGGAGTTATAGATATACAGGATGATGATAAAAAATGTTAGAAAAGGAAATGATTTATAGAGTAGCTCACGAAGAGTTCCGTATGTATGATGATTGAAATATAGGTCGGAGTAGAATTATAGTTACAGAAGATAGTTAAAAATTTCATAAACAAAAAGAGTAAATACGGTGGCTCATAGGCAGTGGCATAAAGAAAATGTTTACGGGGTGGTTCAAAAATATTTAAAAATATTATGCGTGGTCCATGAACAGTTGCATATACAGGGTGGTGGAAATATATAATGAGATGGAATTATTGTAATGAGGATTTTAATAAATGTTAGAGATTTGAGTGCAATTATGGCTATACAGGGAGGTTAGAAAAATAAATATGTAGGGTAGCCCATTTAGCTTGAATTGTTCTCATATTAAATTAAGAATTACGAATTTGAACACAATTAAAGTCATATGAATTGTATCTGAAAAAAAACTTGAATTTCGTTATTTATTTGTAGAAACGAGATGTAAGACCGACATCTAGGATTTTCGGGGAAACTATCACACAGAGGTTCCGAATCTGGATCCGTTCCGTGTAATTGCTGTTTTCCCTAAAATCCTCGGATAGAATGTCACGATAAAATTTTTAGGTTACTTAACCTGCCAGAGATATTGACCCAATTGGTCGAATGTCGACCACTGGGCGACAGCTAGTTAAATTTAAACATCTCCTTCTAGGTGTTGCGATTTCTTTGTCAGTGAGTATAAATATTTGTTTTAAATCCTAATGAAAAGAAAAATTTACATCTGAAATAAAATATAAAACAGAAATAAGCTAAGTCACTAATTTTAGCGCTGAGCAAAGACAAATAAAAAACCGTTAATAAAAGCTGTAATAACAGAGAAAGTGTTTTACGGCGTGTCTCGTGTTACGAAAAAAAAACGTTCATTCATACACCCTCGCTGCATGTACAAGACTCTACAATGAAATACAACTAATTAGCATTTTACTTACGAGTCACGTCAAAAAGTACGTTGACCACAAGAAGGATTACGTGGAAACAAAAGAACGGCAAGACTTTTCGCTATCAAAGAGCGTTCGTGACTTTCCCGAACGAAAGTGGTGCAATTTCTGAGGCAGAAATTTACATTCTCTGTGTGGATAACAAATATTTTAGCTTTCATTACATGATACGCGGATTTATGGTAAATCGATAGAGTT
Organism: Octodonta nipae; assembly: GCA_034190945.1. Classification (NCBI taxonomy): domain Eukaryota; kingdom Metazoa; phylum Arthropoda; class Insecta; order Coleoptera; family Chrysomelidae; genus Octodonta; species Octodonta nipae. Next base: position 83,188,121 of record CM067223.1, on the reverse strand, counting down.
TATATCTCACAGATTTCACTATGAATAGTTAGCTAGAAGCCTAAAGCGAACTTCCTTCCTTGATGATTTATCGGCAGTAAAAGGCGTGCCGAAAATGGGTAAATGCTTCACTTTCATTATTAAATTCGATATTCTTAATATAGAATGTTACAGGGTGATCGAAAAATTACAGTGTTACAACTTAAAAAGTTTTAATTTGAAGCAAATTTTTGGGTATTTATTTTGTACATGAATGAAATCTAATAAAATTAATTATTACTAGTGATCGCCTAGTAGTCGAAATTCGACCAATTGTGTCAATTCCTTACAAAATTCAACTTGTTTTTCATATATATTTAATAGGACTTTATTTGTGAGTACATTTTGAATGCAAAGCTTAATGATATACGGTATGGCAAAGAGACAGTAAGTGGAAATTAAAGACAACAATCTGGTTAATATGAAATTTCTTAAAATTAAATAATTGAGCTTTTGACCGGTAGGATAATATAAGAAATAAATGTAAATGAGAATTCTATTCGAATCGAAATTTCAAAATAATCTGTTTCATTTTACTACTAATACTTATTCAATTTCCATTTGCAAGGTTAATTAATCGTAAATGCAAAGGTTCATCAAAAATGTTGGTGGGTAACTGTCTATGGACTACCCAATATATGTGTGTAGGCAAATGTTTATGGGCCACCCAATAAAACATTTGGTTTGTAACATTTCTGGAGTCACCCTGTATAATTATAACCCACAGCGCCTTATATCTCAGTCAGTTTATATATGCATATGTAACTGCTCATGGCAACTTCATTGAGGGCCACAAATTAACATAAGAACACATAACTTTTTACCCATCAAAAAATTTCCTAACCAGCACTTTTTACTTTAAAATCTTGAAAGGTTCAACTGCAAAAATGTAATGTTAGGAAAATATCAAATAATGATAAAATTCTTATAAGATCCTACACATCAATTTGTAGTCACAATCTCGTTCTTTCTCGGTAATACGATTGATCGCGATTTGCACATGCCAAAACCGCGAAATTGAATTTCGACAAAATCGTAGTGCCGTTTGCGAAAATTATATATAAATAAGATGCATGTAAATAATCAAACATTATATGTATTATATTATTAGATAAATAAGAAAAAATATATTTGCAGCATATCACATCTCGTTAAAAGAACATTAAACAATTTCTGACTGACTGCTAATTTTTAGATGAGATGTTAAAATTAATTTATAAGATTACCTTATATCAAATGAAACTGCAAATTGATTTGTCTTATTTTATTGCTAATACTGTAATACTTATTCAAGTTTTATTTACACATGGCATAAATTTAAATAATTAAAAATATATTTGCATATCACATCTCCTGAGTATTTTCGTAGCTTTTGATAATGGATGCATATGCAAATTGTTATTAGATTTGTAAGACATTCATGAGTAAAAGAATGTACATACTTAACTCTTCTGGTTCGGAAATCAAATGTATCAATTAGCTTTTAGAATCTTTAAATTGTGTACTTACTACTTAGATAAAACTTTTCATTTGGATTCTGTAAATGCGCAAACTTCGTATAGGTAAACACATTCGCTTCGGTCACTTCAGTAATAGCTGTCATCGTTTTTGTCAAAAATTAACGTCATAAATGAACAGAAAAGAAGGCTTTCACAGCATACATCTTTGTAAGTAAAAGTCCAGTAATTTACTAATATTTTTTATACCTCGCTACGATTATCCACCATTGGATTTTTACTGTTGACGACTCAAAATTCGAATATTAGATTAAGCTACTTGTTCATAGTGGGCGCCAGTCACTTGAATTTTATTAATAATTTATCTGTGAATTAGTTATTTTAAAAGATACAAATAAAGATTCTTTATGTATTCTGCACTGAAGGTCGTCAATAGCTACTAAACAAATCAAAAATAAAGAAAATCCCTCGAGAAACAGAGCAGAAACTGGTACCTAACCGTTTTGTCTTTGGGTATTAAATGGAGGAGCTTTGATACAAGTATGGATCTCCCACCCAAGTCAAGATTTTGAATCGTGTCTAGGACTGTGTGGCGTTAGGTTGTCTAAAATCGTCGATCGTTGTGATGTCCATTACTTGTGGGAACAACATTGTTATAAATAATAATAAAAGAAAAACAAATAAAAATAAAACCGCAACACAGCTAAAAAGAAGGCTTGAAAAGGCGACTGAAAAATATAGTGCAAAACTTTCAAAAGACAGTGAAGAAGAAGTTCCATATCTGCCAATGAATGATAACCAATTCATATTGGCTAAGCATCTATGATACGAGAGCTGCCTTTTATATTTCAGGATTGGACAACCCTAGTGTTGTAATCTGACAACTGACAGCTCTATCGTAAAGTTTGACATTTTTGAGGTTATACGAGATACGAGCGAGCGCTATGTGTTGTTTACAGTGACTTAAAGGATTCATCTCGGCCAAAAAATGGAATCAAATCGTGAACATTTTCGTGTGATTATTTTTTACAACTTTCGACGTGGATTAAGTCAGCAAGAGTGCATGGATGAACTTGATTTAATTTTTGGCGATGAAACTCCATCAAGGACCACTGTTTATCGATGGTATGGTGAATTCATTCGAGGTCGTAGTTCACTCCAAGACGAATTTCGTGAATTTCGTCCAAAAACAGTTGTTGTTCCGGAAACCATTGATGCTGTGCGCGAACTGATATTGCTAGATCGTCATGTGACCTATCGTGAAATTGAGTCAACCTTACACATTATACATTATACATTCAATATTGCATAAACATTTGAATGTAAAAAAAAATTGTTCGCGTTGGATCCCACACAATTTGTCAATCGTTCAAAAAAAGGCTCGTGTCGATTGGTCGAAAGAAAAGCTCAAAAAATATGATCGGGGTGATTCAAAACACGTTTATGACATAGTGACAGGTGATGAATCGTGGATTTACGCGTATGAGTCCGAAATTAAACTGCAGTCGACTGTATGCGTGTTTGAAGATGAGCCGAATCCAACAAAAGTTGTTCGCGCACGAAGCACTTCCAAGCAAATGATCGCCTGTTTTTTCGGAAAACCTGGACATGTCGCAACCGTACCACTAGAATGATGCAGAACAGTCAATTCTGAGTGGTACACAACTATTTGTTTGCCAGTTGTCTTCCAAGAAATGAGGAAAACCAACCGCCGAAGACGGATCACTCTTCACCACGACAATGCGAACTCTCACACATCCGCTCAAATAGCTGAATTTTTGACCACTCAAAACATCGATTTGATGACTGATCCGCCGTATAGTCCTGACTTGTCACCAAATGACTTCTTTTTATTCCCGTACGTAAAAAACAAACTGAGAGGTCAACATTTTTCGACACCTGAAGAAGCGGTTGCTGAGTTCAGAATGCATGTTTTGGAGATACCTCAATCAGAGTGGAAAAAGTGCTTCGACAATTGATTCAAACGCATGCAAAAGTGTATAGATCTTCACGGGAAATATTTTGAAAAACAATAAAGCGATTTTCGATGATTAATATTTGTTTTTGTTCTCTAATCTCGAAATATAAAAGGCAACCCTCGTATGGGACAAAAAAGTATTTTATTATTATTTATTGAACCAGACTGTCAAAATGTACTGTCAAAATGTACTGCAACTTTAAATGCTTAACTATAATCCAAAATATATTTCTTACTTTATAGAGACTTCTCCATTGTCCATTTGCTTTGTAGTAACACTTCCGTCTAATGCATGTATTGCTAGCCTTTCAAATGGGTTGTTTCTAAAGCTGTTTTTGTACTCGGTTAGAAAATCTTGAGTGCCTTCAGATTTTAATGGTACTTGCTTCTTAGGGGGTTGGCTTGTAATATGTTCATTCTGGAACACAGAAATTCATATTATTTCAAAACTTTACAAAGGACTCCGCAAATATCCTCATAGAAAATCGGTACGAGTTAAATCGTTTCGATATTTTGCCAAACGAAGTCCTTAATGAGTTGTTTAAAGAAGTCTAAAAAACTACAGTTCTGAATCGACGGCCTTCTGAAGTTATAGAACTATCCACTATCCACTATCCTCGATTACTGTAAAGTCCAATGATTCACATGTCGCTAATATTGTTCTTCAGGTTTCCGAAGGTGATGAAGCGCTTTTAAATAGTGAGAAAGGCTTCAGACATGCTGGCGCTACTGTTCTGCAGTAGATACGTCAGTGATTTTCTGAAGGCTGAAATATGATGCAGCTGTTTTGACCACGGATCTGCATTCAGCGCATTAAAATACATCTACAATCTAGCAGCTAGGTCACTTTATAAAAACATATTTGCTTCTACACACCCGTGAATCATTGGACTGGATTGGCATCGAACACATAGACTAGATAATGTCATAAGACTTGTAGCTTCAGAACAGTAATTTTATAATCTAGGTCCCATTGACTGTTTTGAACAACACATTAAAGAATATCATCTGACAAATTTTGGCAACAATTTGACAAGGATAGGTTTTTTATAAGGATAGTTCTTTGACACTCAGCTATCTGGTTTTGTTACCGTATGGTTGAAATATATATTGGAGTTGAATTATATTTATACAGTGTGATTAAAAAATATATATTTTATAGCGCCTAAGAAGTTGCATAAAATGTGGAGAGGAAATAATGTTACACAGGGCGATAATATAAAATGTTAAAAATGAATTAATTTATGAGGCACCCACAAGGAGTTATATACTATGGTTGAAATATAGGATGGATTTGACGTAAATATGGGATGGTTTCTACTCCGTCCTATAGTTTACAGAAGGCAGCTAACAAATTTATGCTTGTCCGTCGGCAGTCGTAAACGATGGTTGGTACATAGGGTGGAGTGTAATTATCTATAGTTATACAGAGTTGTCAAAAAAAGTTGAAAAAGGTTACATGGCGTGGTACATAAGGCATAAATATATTTTGGGCTTATTAAGTCAACGCGTACTAGTACATTTTGTTCGTAAACATTTACCTGTCAGTTTAAATGAAAATATATCTCTGTGTAATGTTGAGACTTTCGGTGTTACCTGGTTCTGTCTATTAAGGTTATACATACAAAATAAAAAATAAAGAATGAAAACTAAAAAGCTGAAAATAAAACATTTTAAAAATATATATAACCGACTTCCACCTATAACTAAAAAGCTAAAAATAATTATAACAAAATACAACTCTAGTAAATAAATAACAGTATTGTTAGGTGCCTACGCAGAAAGTAAAAAATGTAAACATTAATAAGTGCTCATTCTGTACAAATTAATTACCTACCAATCTAGTATATTTTTGAAGTCGGTGCCAAGCAACAATCAAGCTTGATGAAATACTACATAAGTAGGCAATGCGGTATTTTGGATTTTACTTGGCACCGACTTCAAAAATATACTAGATTGGTAGGTAATTAATTTGTACAGAATGAGCACCTTTTAATATTTACATTTTTTACTTTCTGGGTAGGTACCTAACAACATTGAATGTGTTATTTATTTACTAGAGTTGTATTTTGTTATAATTATTTTTAGCGTTTTAGTTATACGTGGAAGTCGGTTATATATATATATATACATATATATATATATATATATATATATATATATATATATATATATTAACGTTTTATGTATGGATGACATACAAATGTTGTTAAATAACTCAACATAATAGTTTGTGACTTTGCTTTGGTATCTCTCTCAGTATCCATAACGCTTTTTATGTTTTGATATGATTTAGAAACAATTTTAATTGTATGTCTATGAAAATGTGAAAATTTTTGTAATTTGACTATTTGCCTCAGTAATACCTCTTGATTCTAATGTCAAGCTTTGGCCAATTACAGATAATTAATAAATTCAATACAACTGAGATGAAAATTTGTAAACAATTGCTACTCTATACTAGTATGGTAGAGTATTCTAATTAACCTAACAATCTAACCAAGTAGAGAAAATATCTTCATTTAGACTGGAATAGCAACTTGTAGAAATTTGCTAGTGTATACTAGGGTACCGCATTCTAGTATTCCTCTTTGGATAACGAATATGTCAAAACTCTAGTTACTAATAAAAAAGCTCACAAGGAAAAAAAAAACTTGAAACCACGAAATGCAAAACTTACCTCCCGAATTGACCTCAGAGTTTCAAATAAGTTTGTAAATCTTCTTTGGTATTCACTCTTTAGTAGTTTAAACGTGCCCTCTTCGATTTTGAGATTGTCTGGTTTTTTAAAAAAGTCATTATCTGAAACACAACTATTTTGAATTTAATTATAAGAGAGTTGCTACAAATCTTACTGTGTTTTCTTCTATAAAACTTGATATCGTCTATAGTTAGATACGGTGGAATAGAGGATCTTCTAGGTGATTTTAACTGAGGTATTTTTTTCCTGAAACAATATATTACGATCAATCATCGGCCAATAAAAATTCTAAATTACAATATTCTGCGTTATTTAAAAAATATCTACTTCTATGTCTCATATATTTATTAAATTTTCATTTAATTAGATAATTTAGCCCCAAAAAATGTTTGCCTTATTTTTCCTGTAAGCTTTGAGTGAGGCTATATACCCATTTTTTCTTCCAAAATGTTTGTACAAGTAATTTAGGTTATAAAGGGGGAAATGTGTTGACGTTTGTATATTTTCTTTAATATCTATTAAAAAAAAATTTCAAAATTTCAAAAAAATATATTCTTATTGCTCGCAATGAGCCATTCCTTTCAAAATATTAGAGTTTTCGCCTTATTTTTCCTGTTAAATTCAGCCCATATAACTTTATATTACTTTTTAAATTTGCATGCCTATAGTTTGGGAGGTAAGATGGCTAATGTGTCCATTTTTGTATATTTTTGTTAATATCGTTTAACAAAATTATTCTAAAAAAAATGAAAAAACATATTTGTATCCTTCATAGTGAGCCATTTTATTTAATGTAATATATTAAATAAAATGCCTCACTATGAGGGATACAAATATGTTTTTTTTTAATAATTTTCATATATTACATGACGTGTTTTGAATTTTTTTTATTTTTAATTTAATTCTATAAATTAAAAATAAATAATAAAATTAATATTAAGATATTCTCTATATCTAATACTATAATACGAGCAATGTTTGTATATATATGAAGAAATATTTATCCGGGAATACATCCGTTCGTTACATTGATTCTTCTTTGAATCCTGCAGACGTTTCGCCAAGGTCTCACTTGGCATTCTCAATGGTTAGTTACAGTTCACCGTAACTACGCATACAATATAGGAAGGAGTTGAATTGTAGTAACACCATGTAAATAAGAAATGTAAGAAAAAGGTATTACGTTAGGGAGTTTAAATTAGTTTACGTAACAAATTTCCGATTGTTTGGATGTACGTTTATGATAAAACCTTGACTTTACGAGTGAAGCTCGGTCACCCAGGTACTTTTTCTTTAAACTTCAGACGACTTATACGAGGGCTGCCTTTTATATTTAGGGATTAGAGAACAAAAACAAATATTAATCATGGAAAATCGCTTTATTGTTTTTCAAAATATTCGCCATGAAGATCTATACACTTTTGCATGCGTTTGAACCAATTGTCGAAGCACTTTTTACACTCTGATTAATAAAAAGAAGTCATTTGGTGAAAAGTCAGGAGTATACGGCGGATGACTCATCATATCGATGTTTTGAGTGGTCAAAAATGCAATTGTTTGAACCGATGTGTGAAAGCTCGCATTGTCGTGGTGAAGAGTGATCCGTCTTCGGCGGTTGGTTTTCCTCATTTCTTGGAAGACAACTGGCAAACAAATGGTTGTGAACTACTCAGAATTGACTGTTCTGCGTTGTTCTAGTGCTTGCTTGGAAGTGCTTCGTGCGCGAACAACTTTTGTTGGATTCGGCTCATCTTGAAACACTCATACAGTCGACTGCTGTTTACTTTCGGGCTCATACGCGTAAATCTACGATTCATCACCTGTCACTATGTCATAAACGTGTTTTGAAGCAACGCGATCGTATTTTTGAGCTTTTCTTTCGACCAATCGACACGAGCCTTTTTTTGAACGATTGACAACTTGTATGGGATCCAACGCAAACAAATTTTTTTTGACATTCAAATGTTTATGCAATATTGAATGTATGCTGCTCCCACTAATGTGTAAGGTTGACTCAATCTCACGATAGGTCACATGACGATCGTGCAATATCAGTTCGCGCACAGCATCAATGGTTTCCGGAACAACAACTGTTTTTGGACGACCTTCACGAAATTCGTCTTGGAGTGAACTACGACCTCGATTGAATTCACCATACCATCGATAAACAGTGGGGTTTCATCCCCAAAAATTAAATTAAGTTCATCCATGCACTCTTGCTGACTTAATCCACGTCAAAATTTGTAAAAAATAATCGCACGAAAATGTTCACGACTTAATTCCATTTTTTGGCCGACATGAATCCTTTAAGTTACTGTAAACAGCACATAGCGCTCATATGTCAAAACGTTCTGAGAACGTATAACCTCAAAAATGTCAAACTTTACGATAGAGCTGTCAGTTGTAAGATTGCAACACTAGGGTTGTCCAATCCCGAAATATAAAAGGCAGCCCTCGTAATATGGAAAAACTAAAAATGTGTATTTTTGATTTTTCCCAAATATGAGTGCTATGCTTTAAGAATATTACATTATTAAGACACTTTTTTAAGGAGAATTTGACGCCAAATGGAACATTATTTAGTATGATAGCTTTGGCTTTCCAATTTAGATTGGCCAGCGTTTCTACGTATACCTTATTCACTCAGGGCGTTGATTACTGCCTTCGGCTACCGAGGTGTTTGGTCCCGTAAATTTGTTTAGTATTGATACAACCTTGTTAATAATTAATTCAATTATTTTGACATATTTAATAATTGCTTTTCATATAACAATATTCAATTATGAGGAAAACGTAAATTAAATTATACAATAAATGCAATTTAATGAACACAACAGTTATCAGAAAATGGAATTTTGGGCTAACTAATATTATTATTTAAATCTTTCACCCAGGTTTTAGTGATTCCTAAATTCCAACAGGCCATATTACAGTTACATACCTACAGCATAGCACATTTTATGCAAAGTTATGTAAGACCCATACATTTTTTCCTATTTGTTTTATTTATTTTCGACCATTTGGCCAATAACAGAAAAACATTACAGTTTTTTTTGAGCCATTTTAAGAGCATACTGCTTCCTAATTTTTTAGTAAATTTTAATTAGTATTTCAGTTTTACGACAAATTGAAGGTAAAATATATATACTTACTATATATTTACTATACAAATTATCTATCGTGCTATGCTGCTATAAACAAATTTGGTGTTGACGAAGTCACGCCTTTGATTTAAAACGGAAACAATTTATGTTGAAACACAAAAAGAATGAAATTTATGTCAAACGTATGTAATAACTGAAAAACACGCAAATATGAAACTTTCATTACCAGGTCGTCCTGTGTGTCATTTACGTAAAGCAAATGTCCGCAGAACTAAACTTTAATTTAGCAGAAAAGTGCCACAAACCATGCAAGGAAATTGCAATCAAGCCAAGGAACTCAATTATTTTTAAAAGATGAGCATCTATCCCATTGCACTTAATTTGTTATTGTATTCAAAACCGGGTAGCAGATTAAATATAAGCGTTCTGTCTGATATATTTTCTTACTGCCATTTTGTTGGTCATACTGTACATGTACTGTTCACATGTACAAATTTCTAGTTCAAGCTATGTAACTATTTTACTTCTTAGTTACTGTAAAAAGATGTTGAAATAAACATTTCTTTGTTTATAAAATTATTTAGATAGTGTGTACACTGTCACACCATTATTGAAAATATCAGCTAACTTTCACTTACAATAGCACTCATATGTCTTCGTAAGAAAACTGTACAACTAAACAACACTAAAGACTTTGGTTTGAGTTTAAAAAATATATTTGACTCTTCTAAATCCAGGTTCAGATAAATATTTATATTGTTTCCTCTGGTTGGTAAATAATTTATATAGTACAAAGCTCATTCTTGAGACTCTGGTTTTGTTTTTGTATGAACTAAACTTCAAGAATGATCAAACACCTAGTACTTGAATTTAACATAAAAAATAGTATTGAGAAACCACAAAATTCCTAGTATTAATCGAAATAAAGGAAAAATACTTTTTAAGAGTACTTTTAAACCCTTTCTTCAGATTCAACACAGTTGACAAATATTTCTAATATAGTACAGTCATAGCACTCAATAAATAAAACAATCGATATACTCTAGAGTTGTGTTCATATTTCTAGAACAAAACATAAAAACAATGTCTGACAATTGTTTTTTTTTAATAATTAAAAATTCTTTTCATCAACGTTGTAGTAGGAATGATAGGGCCAGTATTTGGTCATCATCGAGAAAATAAAGAGAATTAAGTTAATTTCCTGACGTTTCTAACCAATTTACGGTAATCAATGGTCTTAATCCTTCAGATGTCTCATCATATTAGAGTATTTCAAATTAAGAAACAAATTTGACCTTGAACTTGTCCGCGGTCTTGATGGAACTTTTTCAAAAATTGATTTAAGATTCGTAACCATAGACGTCAAAAACACGGGAACACCGAATCGAGTTTATATTGGTTGGATTGTTTAAAAACTCGGCCGCCATCTTGGATTGCAAAATTTCCAAAATCTGATTTCAGAATAGAAATCAGCGACATGAAAAACCCCCGCACACCGATTTGGCCGTAATTAGTTGATTTTTTCAAAAAAAACTTTGATCTTGGAATGACTTTCAAGGTCAAGTTCAAGATCATGTTCAAATTCACATTCGGACGTAGAATTTTCTGCTCTTTCCGGATACATAATGTCAAATCTGGCCCATTAAAAAAAATCTGTATGATGTCATACAGACCACATTAATGACTTCATGGGAAATCCGAGGGATTTTTTCTTCTTTTATTTGGATAGATTTTATTTGGTATTTTTTTTTTTTTTGATTGGTGGAGGACTGATTGTTCATGTATTTCCAGGATATATAAAATTGTATAAATATAAAATTTATTCTTATGAACAACATGATTAATTGGTTAAAATCAAATCTTGAAAACAAAAATTCCAAAATTTCGGGGAGTTTGAACCCCCAGGACCCTCCCCCCATGCATAGGGGCTTAGCTGGAGTGTTAGGTAAGCATTTTGTGATTAAATTTACCCTATTGAGAGATTCTTCGTCAGTATTAAGCTGTCTTCATTGATTTCTTATAATATAACTTGTAAAAATGCCCTAATTTTTTTCGATGACGAGATTCACCCCAGTTATATAGTGTGTACGGTTATAGACTAGCGATAATTATATACATGGAAAGCAACTATATTAATACACAAATACATCATATAGTAGGGCTCAATACCCCACCCCGCCATATGGCAGCCATTTTGTTTTTTATAACCAATTCTCTACGTGTGAACAAAAACGTTCATATCTCTTAAAGTTTTTGTCTTACTGAGATAAAAATAGGCTTATTCGACGGACAATAATACTGTCTATCAACAACATTTCAAAACAAAGTGTTGACGTTTTCTTAACTTTTGAAATAAAGATAAAATGCAAAGAAAGGGTCAAAAAATTATGCAATTCAACAAATTATTGCAAATCAATGCAAAATCAGTCCCGATAACCCTTCATTTTTTTTTTCACTAAATCGAAAGTTTTTGAGTTAAGCTACATTAAATTCACAACTGTATGTTTATTACTTTAAGAGTTATTGTTGTTTGAACATAGCATATGCGCAAGCACAAAAGAGAGTTACCTTTATTATACCGTCAACATATGTGGTTGCAGCTAGATGGTGCACCTTCGCACTATTCTCGCGCAGTGAGAGAATATTTGAACAATAACCATGCACGGTGGATCGGTCGCGGTGGTGTAGTAGCGTGGCCAGCTCGCTCGCTCGATTTGACCACCTTGGACTATTTTTTGTGGGGTGATATGAAGCAAAAGGTGTATGCTACAGTTCCAAACACCAGAGAAGACCTCGTCGCTAAAATATGGCAGTCGCCGAAGAAATAAGATCAGACCTAAGACTAATTAAGCGCTCAACTGCCCAGATAATACACAGAGCATTAACTTGTCTACAAGCTGGAGGTGGGCACTTTGAACAACTGCTGTAGGATAAAATTTAATTTGTATAAAAGATTGTAAAAGTACCAAATAACATTTAATCAGAATTTTATGTCGTTTTAATATTTACCTATTTAAAGTCCCAACAAAGGTCTTCTGTGCTTGCGCTATGTTCAAACAACAATAACTCCTAAAGTAATAAACATACAGTTGTAAATTTAATGTTGTATTGTAGCTTAACTCAAAAACTTTCGATTAAGTGAAAAAAAAATGAAAGGTTATCGGGACTGCTTTTGCATTGATTTGCAATAATTTGTTGGATTGCATAATTTTTTGACCCTTTTTTTGCATTTCATCTTTATTTCAAAAGTTAAGAAAACGTTAACACTTTGTTTTGAAATGTTGTTGATAGACAGTATTATTGTCCGTGGAATAAGCCTATTTTTATCTCAATAAGACCAAAACTTTAAGAGATATGAACGTTTTTGCTCACACGTAGAGGTTATCAAAAAAAAAACAAAATGACTGCCATATGGCGGGGTGGGGTATTGAGCCCTACTATATGGTGTATTTGTGTATTAATATAGTTGCTTTACATGTATTTAGATTATCACTAGTCCATAATTGGGCACACTGTCTATTTACTCAATAGTTCACCTCTATTTTTGTTGAGATCGACGCATTGTGGGCACAATGTGGTTGACGCATTGTGGGCAAAAGATTATTAAGTTCGTCTTGCCTATAATTAATATCTGTGAATCGGATAGATTGAAGAGCTAAAGATTTCATTACAGAACTCAGTTGGGGCGATTGGGCAATTAGGTATCGATTGGTTTCCTATAAACGGTATGTAAGAATCTATCACTATAAATCGGTTATGAGGACATCAAGAATAGATAGAGAAGAATCGAACTCGATTTCCATTGTAAACCGAAATGTTAGGAAAAGTCAATAAATTCCAAACCCTGTCAGGATATAAAACATACCCCGTTTTCATGGAAATTTTAAAAATTAAAAGTTAAAAAGTTTGCGCAAAGGCAATTAAGAAAATGTGCTTTCAGTTGATACCACAGTGCAAATGCAGTATTCGGTTGAAATACAAGTTGCAATCAACGTAATCTGCAGCAATTAACACGAAAATTACCCATTCACACCACAAACGAATTAAATCAGAACAACAATCAATGAACCAGTTTAATTTATATCTGGATAAATCCAATCAACTGCAAACACGTGCGTGTCGGTAACTGTACCTAATAATACCGATAAAGCTTAGTCATTCAATATCACTTCTAGTGGAGATATTTGCGTGAGCAGACCAATCAATCTTAGCTTTCTGGGTGCCATCTAAATAGGTCATGAAAACCTGTCCACTATAACATTTCGAACTAACCCACTTAAGGTCACTATCAATCGAAATCTTTATAGCATCGCCTTGTCGAGAGAAATTAAGTAAAATATCACCCTATAAAATTCTTACGAAATTTAGGGTCAAACTTTATATATTCCCTCATTTGTTAGTTAATCCAAAAGGAAATAGTATGATTTTTAAATAAAATGTATAAACATATTTGAGATACACTTGTTTCACATAAAATCTGAAGAGATTCGCAGGGCATAATTTTATTATATTTAGTATCTAATAAACCAAAATTTTGTTTGAAATTTTTATAAAGGGATAAATTTATTAGATTGAGTTGGCTGATACTTGGTGGAAGTTGAAATTCATGATGATTTGAGTAATGCATTTATTACAAACTTACACTTTATTTAAAAAATTGTGACAATTGTTTCCCGTCCGATGGAGCTTAATCATACAATGATAGTACCTTAAGAACTTAAGAAATTCAATACTTATAAACTAAATAGACTATAAAAAAGAGAGTTTACAAATGTTTCTTTAATCTTCTAGTTGTGTTAATATTACTAAGAAATAAGGATAAACAATAAAAGGGATTTATCAGATTTTGGGTTTTTCCAGATGTAATTTACACAAAGACCTACCATTGAATATGAAGGTTCAATTTTTATGGTTCTAGGGTGATTCAGGTAAACCGTAATAGCTAAATGTTTGCCTCATTTTGACATTTATTTGATAAATTATTATATCTAATACTAACTGATTATGTAAATAAATTTAGTAGTGGGGACTATTTGGTCATTGAGTAAATTTTCTGAGTATTTTAAACGATTAATTTCAAGACTCTAATAAATTTTAGTTTTATACCTTTATTTTCTGTATGTATGTTATATATAAATATAAAATTATGATTGTATTCAAGTAAATGTTTTGCGTAATTGGAATCTTGTTTATTTGTTATAAAAGAATTGCAATGTTCATTTAACCTTGTCTGAAAAGATCTACCTGTTTGACCTATATATGTTTTAGGGCCATCTTTGCATAATCATTTATAAACTCCTGATGATTTGAGTTTATTTGTGTTACTCTTATTGTTCTTAATTAATTTGCCTAGAGAGTTATTGGTTCTATAGCAAACTTTGATGTTTTGCTGTTTAAAAATTTTGAAATATTAACACTAGGGGAACCTAGATATGTAATAGTTTTATATGTTTTATCTACGTCTGTGGTTTTCGGATATATCATATAGATTGTTTTGAGATATTGTTTTTTCCGTAGGATAGAATCGACGATTTTAATATCATACCCATTGTTGGTTGCGATCTGTTTTGTTAACTTAATATAATAAAACAGATCGCAACCAACAATGGGTTCCTAAGAAAAATTCGATTACTACGGGAACCTTCGAGAAGAAATGCTATACGTCTTCACAGGCCCACATACAGAACCAGTTTAGCTCAGTAGATAGCGAAGTAGTGCATCAGCTGATATTCGAATAAGTTTTGGGGGTGTATTTTTGAAAAAATAACGATGATTTATTTTGGAGTAAGTTATTTGTTTTCGAACCCCCAGAAAGTCGTATCAGTGGTGACAGAAGTGAGTCTAACTTCATTATATGGCGACAACCAGATGTACGAGGCTGGAACAGACGAGACTAGCAAGGAAATTTTGAAACGACTTACCGATAACCAGGACGGAACAACTAAATAAGGTCTTGGAGAAAATACATTAGAAACGCAGGCTATGAAAGATGAACAACAGATTTAATGAGAGTATTATTTCCTAAATTACAAAGTCAGCTCAAAATATGTGAATTAAATAGAAACTGAGATTGAGAAAAGTTCAATGGATAGTCAAATATGACATGAATTCAATTGAGAACATTGTAAACGAGGCACTACCTAAAATCAAGCAGAAACTTTTCTTGAAGGATGTATATAGCATAACACATAAAAACTTATTCCTTGATTAATTATACGGAGTGTTCAAAGTTGCAAAAATCTTAACTTTGGTTAAGATACGTTGAAATTTTGAAACTCGGCAGAATGTTTCATTTCTACGACGTAAATAACTGATGAGAATCTCAAATTTACGGCTCAGAAGGTCTTCTCGCAAATCTGATTTTTTATCCAAGGCTTTTGATTTTACGTGAAGTTTACAATGCTCCCATTTTGTGCTAAATTAAAATTTTAACTATTTGAAAGGAACATATTAATATTAAAATCTCTCAGTACAATCTATCATAAATTAATTTTCTTTTGGTTTTGTTTTATTGTATGTAAAATCAGTCTGAAAGCCTGCAGTTATTGGTATTCGGAATTAAGTAAAAGGTACGGTGGGAGTAGCACCTTCCGCCTCATTAACCGACTTCCAAAAAGGAGGAGGTTATCAATTATATAAAATTTTAAAAATGAAATAATTTATGGGGTAGCCCACAAGGAGTTATGTACTATGGTTGAAATATAGGACGGATTTGACTCCGTAAATATGGGAGGATTCTACTCCGTCCTATAGTTTACAGAAGGCAGCTAACAAATTTATGCTTGTCCGTGGGCAGTGGTATGTACAGGATGGTTGGTACATAGGGTGGTGTGGAATTATCTATAGTTATACAGGGTTGTCAAAAAAAGTTTAAAAAATGGTTACATGGCGTAGTCCATAAGGCATAAATATATTTTGGGCTTATTAAGTCAACGCGTACTAGTACATTTTGTTTGTAAAGATTTACCTGTCAATTTAAATGATAAAGTATCATTGTGTAATGTTGAGGCTTTCGATGTTACCTGGTTCTGTCTATTAAGGTTATACATACAAAATAAAAAATAAAGAATGAAAACTACCTGAGTTCAAAAAAACTAAAAAGTTGAAAATAAAACATTTAAAAAAAATATATAACCGACTTCTACCTATAACTAAAAAGCTAAAAATAATTATAACAAAATACAACTCTAGCAAATAAATAACACATTCAATGTTGTTAGGTACGCAATGAAGGATTTTAGATTTGCTTGGCACCGACTTCAAAAATATACTAGATTGGTATGTAATTAATTTGTACAGAATGAGCACCTTTAAATGTTTACATTTTTTACTTCCTGGGTAGGTTAGGTTAGGTTAGGTTATTTCGTTGAGAGAGAGAAAAAAAAACAAATGAATAAAACAGACGAAGAGCGCAGATCGTAGAAATAAGGCAAAAACTGGCCCAGTTGAAATAGGATTTCGTCGGAAATGTTATAAGAATCGTAAAGGTAATAGTCGGAAAAAAAATTTTATACAACGGAGACCTTAGATGGGAGTAAGATCTAGAGGAAGACCGAATACTAAATAGGATACCGATATTTAAAGGTGCAATAAAATGTTTCTAAGAAAATAGGCTGTGACAAACGAACCGATACACGAATGATTCTATAACAGTTTTCGTTCATCAGACGACCCCTAATAAACAATCATTTCTTAATTACAGTTATCCAATAAGTTAAAACACTATTTCTTTAATTTAGTTAAGTGTTTTTAGTTTGACATTTTCATTATTTAGTTGTTATTTAGCAAGCATACACTAAAGCCATGTCAACACTTTGTATATTTTCATTCATCGTCTGAAATGCAATATATAAGAGTGCAAATCTTTTAAAAAAATCTCAAAATCCCTTTCCATACAATTGTTTCTAAGAAATAAAAAATATTGGCTTACCCTTTCTGCTTCTCTTCTTTAAAGCCGACGTTCTTCTCATCGACAGCCATTCACGGTTTGAAAATGAAAATCTATCAGATATAAAAATGAAAACAAAACGACCTGCTTAAAATACCAGTTAGAGCCGTGCGTGACTGTGTTTGCGGCGAAACTGAGATTTCTATAAAACCGTTGGCACACTTTTGCGCAAACTGGAAACCTTGGGTAACTTTCAACCCTTCGCAATCCACAAGTCGAATGACCTAATTTTTACATGTAAATATGTCACCAGCAGTCGCTGTCTGGTGTGAGCACAAGAAACGAAACAAACGATTTACACGATAAGGCTGACAAGGTCAAGCTGTTAATTCGCTTTTAATAGTCACCTGAAAATTTATAAATAACCAATCCTGAAAGATTTTTTTATTTTTTTGCGGTATTTTGCCCCAATGACCTACAAAAGAAAAATTGATTAAAAAAAAAACATCAATGTGATTATGAACTAGTGATAGTATTAAGAGCTTATATACAGGGTAGCCCAAGACTAGTGGGCAATACGATAACTGCAGTTAGAGGCTGTGAAAATATAGCGATTAACCCAAACATGCCTTTGTAAAATGTTTCTAATAAACGATATACCGAGTCCTGAAGTTGGTATTTCGTTTTTGAAAATTTGTGATATTTGAAAAACGGCACCATATATTGAACACAAATTTGGTACAGCATTGTTTTCAAGGGAGATAAACAATTTACGATTTCGCAATCCTCGAAAACTACCCGTGTCTTATGCGCACACTTAATAGGAAAATAGCATATCGCTAAAGGATTAATATAAGCTTTATTCTCCACAAGATAAAGATAAAGAATAAAAACATCATCATATTAAATCTATCAGTTGCTCTTTCTCACTAATTTGAATAGTTGAACTGCATATATAGTAGGTAAATGAATCACGTATCCAATCAAAATCTTTTTCATGAAAGACATCAAATTTTATCGTAAAATTTTCCTTTAACTTTTGAACGTTGTTGATAATGATATTTTTAAATGTAATTATATTGTTATAAAGTCCGTGGGTCCAATTAAAATTATACAATTAATATTTACTTTCACTTTTCTAGAACTTTTATTTATATCAAATTATACAAAACAGCTGATTCAAATCACAATAACATTACAATATACGCTCGTCGTCGCTGTCTAACTGACTGCCGCGATTATGGACCTCTCCTTTTTTAAACAAGCATCGAAAACTCACGTACAATCAATCATCAATTCTACAGCTGCCGAGCCATTTCGAGAACAATTTTTTGCCCTAAAAGCGATCGGTGTTGTATTGGAATGAAACCAGGGCCGGTTTAAGGAAATTTCGTTACACCGCCCCCCTCCCTTTAATTCTGATCGCCCCGGTCGGAAACATCCTCTCCATGGTAGGGAGCGAGTCGGTCTAAATGGACCACCTTCAACTTAGCCCTGGGGTTTCGACGGATCCGGTAGAAAACATCATTAAGCCTCTTGACCTTCTCATATGGACCATCCCAGGCGGGTGTAAGCTTTGGGGATTTACCCTTGCTCCGTTGAGGGTTGTACAGCCAGACTTTGCCCCTCTCTTGGAACCCGACTGAATTGGCATTGAGGTCGAATCGCATCTTCATCCGGTCACTGGTAGCCAACATCTGGGTTCGGGCTAATTCGTGTATTGCCAGCATGTTATGTCGGAGCTGGTCGGTATAATTGTCGATGTCTTGGGAGGTTCTTCGGGGGAGCCAAAAGCCAGGGTAATCGCAGCTCCTTTCCGAATAGGACCCTGGCTGGAGTCAGCCCTGTACTATTATGTACGGCAGAGCGATATGCCAACAGGAATAGGGGAATATGCTCATCCCAATCACGCTGGTTATTGCTGACGACCTTGGATAGGTGTTGTTCCAGGGTCCTGTTGAATCTTTCCACCATTCCATCTGACTGTAGGTGTAATGGTGTTGTTCTCTTTTCCTGATCCCCAACATCGTGCAGACCTTCTAGAATACAATCGATTCGAAGTTACGCCCCTGGTCTGCATGTAGTTCCATCGGGACGCCAAACCTGCTGAATAGTTGTTCTACTAGTACCTTCGCTACCGTGGTGGCCTCTTGGTTGGGTATCGCATATGCCTCAGACTATTTGCTAAAGTAATCCATAGCGACCAGAATGTATTTGTTCCCCCTCTCAGACTCGGGAAACGGACAGGCGACATCGATGGTAATTCTCTCAAATGGGAAGCCCACATTGTACTGCTGCATTCTGCCCTTGATCCGGGTCTTCGAGCCCTTACTGACTGCACAGGTGTCACATTTCCGGCACCAAGCTCTGACGTCTTCAAAGTAATTTACCCAGTAGTATCGTTGGCGAACTTTGTCTAGGGTTTCGTTCATGCCCAGATGGCCCCCTGTAATCCCATCATATACTTCGGTCAGGAAGGCTGGTACCTTTTTCTTAGGAACTACCAGTTGGGACTTGGTTTCTCGGCCATCGGCTTTCCCAAACTCGCTTGAACATTCCATTCTCTACGCTTAGATAGTCCCATTGGGCCCATAACATTTTCAGCACACGCGAGTATCTAGCTACCTCGTTCCATCGTGGCCTGGGTGCCCCTCTCGTTTTGAGTGACAAGATTGGTTCGATGTCTGGATCAGCCATTTGGTCCGGGATGCACTGTTCCGTTCTCTTGACCATTGGCAAATCTGATGTCGTGGTTAGACAAATTCATGATTCTAATTGGTATATCTCGTCCGGTTTTAACTATAGCCCGTCCAACTAAGTAGTCATGAGCTGAGTGTACGGGCTTCACAATTTTTATGGAGGTGACTGAACTGTTGACGGGCCGTGTCAATACAAATTCCTCATTTAGGAACCGAAGAACTTCATATCTCGGATCGAACATAAATACATGCTAGCTAATTAGGTCCATACCCAGTATAAAATCGTCCTCAATATTCGCTACCAGGACCCTATGCCGGATCATGTTGTCCACTATCTGTAGCACGACATCTGCCTCATCCTGTATTGACATGAACGCGCCGGTGACTTTTCTGAGCTGGATGTTATTGGTAACTGGCCGAATTTCTGATGTTCTCAAAACCCTGGACTTGACAATGGACACAGTGGCGCCGGTGTCGATGGTGATGGTAATTGCTCGGACATTGATGGTGCCTCTGGTGACTGCTGCTATCTCGGCAAAATCCTTCAGGTAGCCTCACTCTGCAGTCACGTTGAAATTGTCCTGTCCGTCCACACCGGTAGCATGCTCCTCTGTGGTCAGTTGTTTGTGATAGTTCTAGAAGTATATGGATTCCGGACAACACTGCCTGTAGGGATGGTTCTGGTTGGTCCTGCCTGAAGGAAAATGCTCGCACTCTTGGTTTGGACATGTTCATGACTGCATCTAGTTCCAAGGCCCGAAGTAGAGCTTCATTACTTTTCTTGATGCCACTAAGTCATAGATTTCTTTGTACTTCCACATCCCTGATACCGTTTATGAAACTCTGTGTGGCCAATTGGTCTTTGGTTTCCTCGTGCAGCTCTGGGTAGGATAAGTGTACTAACCGTCTGATCTCTGCTTCGAATTCTTGAAGCTCTCTCCGGATTTTTGCGTTTTCCCACTTAATTGCACCTGGTATACTTGGCTCAGGGATTGGTTGTCGTACCTCTTGTCCAAAATGACGATGATCTTGTCGAAATTGCCTTGTTCATCGACTGGAATGCTTTGGAGGAGTTCTAAGGCCGGTCCTCTTAAGGAAATTACAAGAGACGTAGATTTTTCTTGGTTATCCCATCCATTAGCTGTAGCCACGGCTTCAAATTGCCGTTTATACGTGGGCCAAGATGAACTGCCATCAAATGTGGGTGGTTTGCTAACGGAACCTTTGGTACTCATGGTGTTCTGGTATTTTCCTCGCTGTAAGCCCTGCTGCATTTTTTAAATTTCTGTTTCTACCTTGCTTTGGATGGCACTGATTTTATCTTGAACTGTGTTTTGAATAAAACTGATTTCAAATTTTACCTGACTTTGGATGGAATGGAGGTCATCTACTTTAGTTTCAAGAGAGTCCACGGTATTTTTTATGATCTTAATGTCATCATTTATCTCTTTTATGTCTGACTCAACTATTTGCATTCTGTCATTAACTGTTTTATTAACTTGTGCTACTATTTGCATTAATTGTTCAAATTGCAGTTGTCTTATTTTCTTCTGTTTTGCCTAATTTTTCTTCAAATATTTTAAATTCAGTTTGTCGTTTTAATTCAATGTGATCTTGTTTTTGTTCAAATTTCGAGAATAATCCTTCAATTAAATCCTGTTGTTCACTTCTCATCGTAGTGACAAGATTTTCTAATTCTATTTTACGTTTTTCATCAAAATATTTTACTAACCTTTGCTGAATTTCTTCTTGATGTTGTTTCTCCTTCTTGTCACGTTTTTCCAGAATCTGGGCTATTTTTTCGTCTAGTCCCTCCGTAACCTGCTTGACAATTTTTTTGGTAGTTTCGTCCATTTTTTCCATGCTACGGAATTTTAATGCACTTAATCGTGCACTTCTGATCACCAAATTGTTATAAAGTCCGTGGGTCCAATTAAAATTATACAACTAATATTCACTTTTCTAAAACTTTTATTTAGATCAAATTATACAGAACAGCTGATTCAAATCACAATAACATTACTATATACGCTCGTCGTCGCTGTCTAACTGACTGCCGCGATTATGGATCTCTCCTTTTAAAACCTGCATCGAAAAATCTCGTACAATCAATCAGTTCTACAGGTGCCGAGTCATTTCGAGAACAATTTTTTGTCCTAAAAGCGATCGGTGTCGTACTGGAATGAAACCAGGGCCGGCTTAAGGAAATTTCGTTACAATATCTATACTATTTTCATTGATAAACAAGGGAACATGTCGGTTTTGTTTTTTATAAGTTCAGTTTGCGAGAGATTGTTTATTTTTAAAAAGCTTGAATTTTACTGGCTGAAATTATGATAGTTCAATTCCCACTAAGCAAGCTTAAAGTTAAGTCGTTAATTTTTCGAAAATATCAACAAAATAGTTCAACTTTGCTAGACAAACTTCATTTATAAAATAACTTGCAAAGCTCTTTCTTTTCGACTAAAAACCTGTACATTTCTCAATTCAAATATCAGTCGTAGTATTCTCCCACGTGAAAGCCATCTGACTTCGGTGTCTAACAGTAATGTCTCATACCTAATTCATTTCTTCTCTTGTATGATCTGTGCTCATTTCATTGAAAAAGTATTGAAAAGAGGCGGCTGTTGAGGCTGTTGCTTTTAATGTAGTTAATTGCTATATTATATTAAAATAAACACACCTATGTAATTTTCTTTAAAATTTATTTACTATTGACAATTATTTCACCAGGTTACTGGCTTCTTCAGAATACAAAGTAAGACGAACATCTTGTGTTTGATCTGTGGACTAACAGTTAAATGCCTAAAACTATAACAAAGATCTATGCATGGGGATGCAATTACAGAGCTATTTAGATGATTATTGAAGCAGGTAGGAGGGGATTATCACTATTAAGAAAGAACAAAATATTGTAATTGGGTTTTTAAAATGGATAAATTTTGACTGTAATCAGTTTATATAATTCTATTGAAAAGATTAAGTAATGGGGATGAATTGGTTTCGGTTTGATCATTTAAGAGGTATGGTGAATTTTTGTTTTTGTTAATTTCTAATGACTCTAAAAGATATATTTTTTTACTTTTTTGTTATAATTGTAATACTTCCAACGTATTCTGAGGTACATGATTTTCATTCAATAAATGGTTGGCAAAAGTTGACTTATTATAATTGTGGCACTCAAAAGCTTTAGTATGTTCGTCCCATCTTGTCTTGAATCATCTTCCCGTATGACCGAGGTAGAAACTAGGGCAACTACCACATATCAACTTATAGACACCCGAGTTGTTATTTTTGTTAATTTTATCTTTATTGTTTCTTATATGTTTTCCTAAGTTTTTATCCGTTCTAAAAGCTATATGAATGTTTCTATTTAATAAAAATTGGGAGAACCGATGAATGAGATACTTTTATATAATTTGGGTCGATATTAGGGGTAGGAGGATATACTTCAATTAAAGTCTTTTAATTTAATTTTTTAGTTAACAGATTGTCTATAATTTGAGGGTTATAACCGTTATTGATAGCAATACATTTTATTTTGTGTATGAAAGTGAGTTTTTGATAATGGGATTGTAACCAATCTGTGCAACATACTATATGGTATGCTGCAAGTTTGTGTTGGTAAGGATGGAGTGAACTATTGTGGATTGTAAGGTCCGTGTGTGAAGGTTTATGATAAATGGAAATGTTTATTGTTATATCTATTGATGGTTAAGTCAAGGAAATTTAATGTATTGTCGGTCTCGGTTTCAGGGTGAATTTTGTGTTAGGGTGGATTTGCAAAATGTCGCCAACATATCGATACAATATAGGATTTTACTGTTCAGATTGTGTTTGAAAATGAGTGATTCTATGTTGTTCATAAATATTTCGGCCAAAAGAGGGCTTAATGGGTGTTATCGAATGTCTTCGATAAACATTACATATAGAGATTAATATTCAAAAAAATGTATGAAATAGATGTTGCGGTTTTAGTTCAATGCTGGTTCAATGCAAGTATATATTGACGAAGGACCTTTTAGCGGAACAACCAATAAACACGTGCCGTCACATAAACGAATCACCAAATAAAAGTAATCACTAACCTTTAAGTCGAAGCTCTGGTCTTCTTTCTTCTGAGGCTAGCCCCGTGAACAGGAACAGTTTCTTAGAGCTTCGTCTGGACAACACGTTACACAAAAAATAGCGACGTAATGTTCATTGATTGAACATACAAAAAAATGCGGGTTTAACAACAAATGATGCGCTTTTGTAAACACAAAAGAAACAAAATGAAAGCGGTTTAGCGGTCGTCACGAATGGAGCTCAAAACTCGCGAATCGGAACGCAAAAAAAACAACAAAAAGCGGCGTCTCTTCAGACGGAATCAAAGCCACCGAAAAGTTCGGAGTACATTGCACGAAACTCCCAAGCGTCTTAATAGCTTGGGATCCAAAACACGAATCACAATACTGTCTATATTTTACACGCAAAAACACACTTACAATTAGCATTAGCGCGACGGAATGTTTTAGAAAAGGTGCAGAAGTTTAAAAATCAATGAAGTAATTCAATCAAATTGAACACAATGCACTAAACAAATGCGGGAACGCACCAATGGGTTACCCATAATTAAAGCTTGTTTACAAGTGTGAATGTTGTTGTTGAATTGAAACTAATTTTGGTTAAGGCAAAGTTGTAAGAGATTGATTATTTCGTTTTTTATAATTGGGTTGGTATTGTTTATTTCTAATAAGTTCATGATAAGGGAGCTTAAATTAACAAATCTGTTAATTTAAAAATTGAGGATTTGGATGAGTTGTTGTGACTTGTCGTTTGATAGTTTTTTTTAGCTAATAATAGTTGTAGTTTTTTCTTTTGGGTTAGAAATTTTCGGTGAATAATCTCATTAATTTGAGTTCTAATTTTACAGTCAATTAAATCAAATTCTAACGGGTGCAATCTATAAGTTAATTCAGTGTGAGTTACCTCTAGATAGATGTTATGTGTTTCCCGAAGGTGATATTGGGTCTTTCTATCTTCTTTTAACCACTTTCTCTGACCGAATAGAATTCCTTTGTTAGCTGAGCTGCTTTTGTTGGATTTCTTCAGGTGAATGTATTTCGGAATGACGTCTTTCTTAATGCAGTTGTTGGGGAACTATATATTCTGTGTATTAGTCCGACATTTTAACATGAGTTTGAAGTATTTTGCGACTAAGAAACTCTTACTAGCTTCTTTTAAACTGATGATAGTTTCTGTCTTTACTTGTAATATGTTGTGCAACTCTTCATCCATATCGTTTATAACGGGAGCTTACCGATGAATCTTACAGTATTTAAATACTACATGAGGCGTCATTTGCATCACTCTTTATATGTACACTGTATGGCGTATGCACTTCAAAAAATTTTGGCGGCCCCCACAGGGTGTCGTGACCCCTAGTTGGCGCACCTCTGATCTAGGTTACTGATGTGAAGAAAAAAAAACGAATGAAAAACAATACTTTTATTATGCTGTAATTCTAACAGTCAATGGATATAAATAACAATATTTCAACAGGGAATCTCTTAAATTATACCAATTTATTTACATTTACACAACACGGGCACCCTGATGACGACTTACGATGTCTTTCATGGCAAAGTACCAAGTGCCAATTTTCGAGTTGTCCAACAAATCTTGAAAGGCTACGCAACCTTCTATGCTATTCAGAACGCCGTAAACTGCAAGATCTGCTAGATTAGGATGCTGGCCACCCATGAAAGAAGTACCTTTCGCTTTGATAGCACGCATCCAGTGATTACATTCGTCGTACAAAGACATCCTCACGTCGTCTTTGAGGTGGTGCCTTTTCTTGAGTCTTTTGCCGATGAAGTACATGGCGGTAGCTCCGACGTAGATTATGAGGTACCTTTCCCAGGAAGGGAAGTTCTTCTCCCACTCGCCTACATCGGAGAACCAATTGAAGGCTTGGAGAGCCTCTTCCCTTGTTCTGTAGACGTTTGGTGATAGTGTGTGGACGAGGACGTCATCTGCCCATTGTCTCCATTTCCTTTCTTCACTAAAAATGAAAGAAAGTTTAAAATTGACAACAAGAAACACTTCTATTAAGTAAGGAATATTAAAAACTTGCGTCTGTTAAAATATATGCAAGGGTAACTGGTAACTACAACTTAGTTAATGAACAGGATTTTACTGCAGACTAATTTGTCTCATATAACAACGAGTGGTTAGGTTAAACCTTAATATCACTGTAGGGTGAATACAGTGATATTAAGCTTTTCAGACTTATAAAAAAAAATGATGTTTCTAAAAGCTGAAAAAATAGGATAATTCCAAAAGTAAATGTGAAACAATTTTTTAGTCTTAGAAATAGATAAATACCATCTCATAAATGTTTTGTACATGCGATGGGGACTCACTATATTATCGCACTCACTCTTCAAAGTTTTTTTGTCTCTCACTAGCTAGTAATTGGGTTTACTTCTAAATATCATGTTAGACTTTACAATGAAACAACTACAATAGTAACTGTTTTGTGACAAAACGTTTGTCTATTGTTTTTAGTATATGTCTATATAATTGTTTGAAACTACCTCAGATCTATTAAATGACTATTTTCCATTGGTGATTGCCAAAATTTACATCCCCTCTGAATATTAATTATCGAACAACAAAAGGGATGAGCGAAAACTCGATGGGGTGCAAAGAACAACTAATAATTGATTCCGTTGTCTGCAATCAAGCCCACGCCAAACGACGAAATCTCTACATGGCATGTGTGGACTACAAAAAGGCCTTTGATTCAGTTCCACATGATTGGCTCATTCAGGTGCTGAAACTCTATAAAGTAAATAATCTTATTGTTAACTTTTAAGAATATGTCATGACTACCTGGCAAACAAACATCTTTCTGAATGAAGCCGACTGCTCGATACAAACCGACTCTATCCCTATCAGAAGGAGTATATTCCAGGGAGACTCGCTTAGCCCGCTGTGGTTCTGCCTTGCCATGAACCCACTCTCATACAAACTGAACTTGACTAACGTTGGATTCAGTCTCAAGCACAATAACGTCAAGCATTAAAGATAAACCATTTGTTATACATGAACGACTTAAAGTTGATGACAGCTACGAAACAACACCTGCATGATATGCTTAAAATAGTAGAAGGGTTCTCTAGTGACGTCCATATGCAATTTGGCCTAGACAAATGCCGAATTATTAATATAGTTAAAGGCAAAATACAGCAGGGGCCCTACAAAATGGGAGATGGCACCTCAATTGAATCCATGGAGGAAGGCCATACTTACAAATACCTTGGAATAAAGCAGGCTCAACGAATTGATCACACCGCCATGGAACAGGACCTAAGAACTGAGTTTTATAGAAGGATCAGGCGACTGCTGAAGACCAAGCTTAACAGTAAAAATCTGTTTCAGGCTATTAATACCTATGTGTGTTCAGTGCTTAGTTACTCTTTCGGTATAGTTAACTCGTGCAAGACCGACATTGAACAATTACAACGGAAAGTTCGGGTACTACTAACAAAAGCTCAAAATCCCCATCCAAAGAGCTGTGTCGAACGTACAACATTGCCCGGGTGTGAAGTAGGAAGAGGATTGACAGATATAGGAAAGACGGAAGACATATAAATGACGTCAACCAAGATTATGTGTCCTGAAACGGAAGGCTTTATATTGGCAATCCAAGATCAAGTAATTCCAATTAAGAACTATCTAAAGTACATCGTCAAAGACCCTTCTATCAACAATGACAGATGCAGATATGGTTGCCAAACATCTGAATCTATCCAGCATATCACAGGAGGTTGCCAAGCGTTCGCTGCAACTGAATACAAAAAACGACATGATGCTGTGGCAAAAATACTGCACCAGGAACTAGCGCTGAAAGTTGAGCTATCCCAGTCGGTAAGAACACCCTACTATATATACAAACCAGAATCTATTTTAGAAAATAACAACTACAAACTGTATTGTACTGGCACCGGACGATATTGACCGATCGGACTGTTGCTCAAAATAGACCAGATATAGTTTTGGTAGAAAACAACCTTAATTAACATAGCATTCCCTAACAGCAATAATTTTAATATTAAGCAGGTTGAAAAAATAGCCAAATATAGGGATTTAGAATTTCAAACACAGAGACAATGGGACATGAAAAACACTCGAACGGTACCAATTGTTATGTCAACAACAGGAGTAGTCCCAAAACATCTATTAAACAATTTGAAATACCTCGGTCTGGACGAATATCGTTACCAACTGATGCAACAAGCCGTCCTGTTAGGAACAGCCAAGACGGTCAGAAAATTCATGGGGAACTGCAGCCACGACGCCAACCACGGGCCTGATAACCTGGAAAGGGCTCCCACAGAGCTAAACCCTTTTGATATGTAGTATATCTGGGGTTGTGAATTTCCCCCTAAAGGCACACTATGTGAGGGAGTTTGATGCCATACATTGTATGGTCAAGTCGGGGATTTACTTAATAATAACTTAAGAAGACTTTGTGATTTTATTGTTCAACTGAGTCAAATTGCCACACTGTCAAACCTCAGGGACTTTGTATGAACCCCCATCATGATTAGTGATACCCCTTTCATGTATTGTGAGAGCGAGTAAATGTAGAAAATTAAAAGAGCAACAGTCAAATATACTTCCCATCTCTCGTTATAGGCCTATCTCTGTTTCTGTTTATTTGAGTCATTCTTAGTAATGAATATAAATTTTGTTACGATTTAAATATTATTTATAATTGTTAGCTTAAATATAACTGCAAAAGAACATATAATGTGTAGGTTAATTTTTAATTAAAATATAAAATTTGTTTTTTGACTCTCTCATAGGCTAACGGTTCTAGTTAAATTAATAAATCATTTTCACTAGATTTGAGAAAATTTAAGCATGTGACATGTTATGGTCCTGGCATGAATGTCAAAAATATAATTTCTTTATAACCAAGAGATAATTAGTTTGTAGTTTTCATAAGTTCTTCACCATGGCAGTATTTTAAATAAAAGCTCCAGATAAGTATAAAAAATAATTTATAAGTGAATTCAACATATTTATGACTTTAATTCAGTTTATAGGTATAACTTACATGATTTCTTTTTCCTGTATGCTTTTCAACGATTTATTGCTCATCATCAGGAAGTATCTATTCATAATCTCAGTTTTAACTTGTCCATTATCATCAACAAAGCTAATAAATGGAAAACACTTCACAATGTCTGTTAAATCTTTCTTATCATCAGTTATGTATGTTGCCAGGGCAGAAATTATCATTGTGCTATCATTTAATGGCTGAAAAAAAATAGCAAGTGTTATGAAATAAATCAAGCAAAACAGAATAAATAAATTCAATAAAAAATAGCATAAATATAAAAAATAGCATAAATACCTTTTTAAATTAAGGGTTTGCAATGTTATCTTTGGTAAATATATAAACAAGTGTGTATGTGTGTGTGTGTGTGACAGTGTTGAAGATATATGTATCATAATAAAGATGACATCAAAGAAAGATATGATGGACACTGATGTCAAAAATGATGTATAACAAGTAGTATGTCTGTAATCTAGCAAACTACTTTTCTGATGAATAAATAACAAAGAATAGTTAATATTCTGGGTAAATAATTAATTTTGTGGAAATTAAAATTGCATTGATTCCTAATAAAAAAATACTTACCTGATACCCATCTTTTGTTTTAGCTACAACAATAGGGACTTTTTTATATGGTGACCATTTTATAGCTTGTCTTAATACTGGATCAACCTCAACAACATCATATGATATACCATAGTAGTCAAGAAATGCCCTAACTTTGCAGCAAAATGGACAGGTTTGGTACTGAAAAAGTACCAGTTGCAAACCACTAACATCATCAGGGATTCTAATCTGAAAAAAAATATAAGTGTAAATTTAACATAAAGAAATAATCCATAATTATTAAAAATTGTGGCATCACATGGGGGGTTGCCACCTTTTTTAAAGAAAATAAATTCTATTTACTATTCAAGGTAAAAAATAAAGTACATCTGAAAATAAAGCATTTTTTGTTTAAAAAATTTTCATACATATTTTTGTCACTTCAAGCAACATCTAACAAATATTTCTTATTAACGAAAATTTAAACATCTTTACACTCTATATTTATATTAAGATATATTAGTAGTTCATTCTTTATTAAATTTAGGGTGGTCCTGTTTCATTCATCCCATCACTTAGTCTTTTTCAGAGAAAAAACTATTTCTGTAAATTCTCAAGAATTGACAGCATAAACCACACTATTTTATATATATTTATAAAAGCATTACTTGTTAAAAAATGTTGCCACTTCTGTACAGTTCTTAATCAAAAAAATCTTTAGAATGAACTTGTGTCTTTAAATGAAAAAAACTTTATATAAAATATTCATATTAATATTATGTTTTTGTAGTTTCATAGTTTCAACTATGTGCACAAACTGCCCAATTCTGTTGCTCAATGAACAGAGTCAACTTATGTGACTGAAATCAAATCACCTGTCTAGGTATACCAAGACTTTGTCCAGGAACAATATGAAATATTTGTAAATTTTCTGAATAATTTCAGGTGAAGATATATCAGTTCCTTTAATCAACTTTTCAGTTTGACACCCAAAGAATAGATCATCTTTTCTTTTCATTAATTCTTTCCTAAGATTTTACATCATATTGATACATCCAAAATTGTTATAGTTATTGACTAAGCATTTTACAGTTTTATTTAGAATATTTAAAATGTAACTACAGAAATGTAAGTAAACATGAATCAAGTCATGATTATCAACAACAATAATTTTTGTAAAATCATTGGGCATTCTTGCCCTACAGTCAGACAATAATTCCTGATGGCTTCCCAATTTAACAATATTGTATCAATTGAGGGTAGGAGAGAGAGACATTTAGTTCTTACATGGCATTTGCGTTTTATGAATTTTTTTAAATATTTTCTCCACACAATCGTGTGGGAAAAATGAGCCTAGATTAACATTTCTGTTTATTTTAGGAAAAAAAGAATTGAAATTTTAAAAAATCCAAACAAGTAAAATAATGTATTTTCACATACTTTATTTCCTTTGTTGGATCCAAAATATACAGAACAATACAAAGTCTGATAATAAGGAATTAGTATTAACATGTGCTCAAATTCCAAAGTATTTGTAATTTGCTTTCAAGTTGAATTATATGTAATCAAAATTTCTACAAAGCTTTGAAATTTCAGAAAATATTACTGTAGTAATACCAACCAAAGATGCTGAATATTGATGCCCTAAATGACGTAAAGTAAATATGGTACTTACAGATTTGCTTGGCTCGAATTTCGGCACTGTGTCTATTGGATTAATAACATTTTGTTCATTAAGTATGTGAGATCTGGGTTGATTCATATAATGAATAGAGTAACCAGTACCCACAACAGCACCTACGGTAACACCGGCAAGTCCAATTTTGAACATTCCTTTTAACTTATTGCTGGAACGAGAGTTTGATGAAATTAATCTATAACTTGATAACTTTGTAAATTTGTTATACACCTGAAAGACATTTTTTGAAGCCGGTAGCTTTTTTCCAATAAAATGGATTGATGTTGAAAAAAGGCTCATTTTGTAAACATTCGATGTGACATTTCTTAACCTCAAATTTTACTTTTACATCACTTAAGTAGTGGCTACCTTCTCACCTGGCTGTTTCAAACCTAAAAATTAATTGATGTAATTTCCTAAAAAGATGATTATGGAAAATGAAAGAGAGGCAAGGTTTTAAAACATCTCATTTCAACTGTTCAATATTTTTTCAAACAACTTTAATAAAATTTTGTATTAAGGACTTCCCAAATTACTCTCCACGCAACTTGGAGTAGTAGACACTACTGATTCACAAGATACAAGATCGCAAATGTTGAACATAACCAAAAAAAAATAATTATTAGAATTTATTATTTATTCCAGTTCCAGTAAAAATGAATAAAATATGTGAAAAATGTTTAAGTAACTACAGAAATTTTATTATTTACCCGGTTCACCGTGTGTTTACTACAGTTAAATACAAATCCACCAATACACCAGGTAAGTTTGTAGTTGTATAACAGTTATTAATTTGCTTAATGTATCACTCCATGTACAGATTTTTAACTAGATTAATGTCTAAATTTAAAAAAACAATTCTGAAGTGTAGAATTTGTATTAGAACTAGTTTTTTAATAAAATATATATTGACATTACCTGTGAGTTAGATGACCAGTTATTCAGCATGTCTAGATTACAATTCCAGGAAAATAATAGTATGCCATTTCTCCTTACAATTTTCCAGAAATTCAGTAATAGTATTATAATTACTTATAATCTCGTTGGTAAATTTTAAGGCTTCAAATCAAAATTGAACAATATATTAGAAACTTTCATATAAAGTTCTGAACATAAAATTAAAGATTTCTAACTCGAAGATTTTTTTTGTCAAATGGAAGTAATAGGCTGATTCTGACATCAGTATTTCTTAACTGATAATTCGCAAAATTGACACGACGATATTTGTGACGTTGTTAAACAGTTGAAACTCAAACGAAATTGCAAAATCTCCCACGAAAATCCCACTGACTGCGCCACTTTAAAATTGTTAATAAACACTATTATGTTAAAAAAGCAAGCATATGCAAAGTGTAGGTACTCATTGGCAAATATATATTTAGTTATAATGTTTCAGGACTTGAACTTTATAAAAATGATGTTCTTTTACCTATTACACGTATTCTATGAAAATTGTATTAATTATTGAAAATACAAAGTTATTTTATATGAATTTCATCAAAAAAGTTTGGCAAAATTCAATCGACAGTCTTAATAAGGTTGTAGTTTATCTGGTGACTGAAAATTAAAAAATATCTGATAACGTATTGAATTTCAACACTTTCAGAGCTTGACGCTACATATAACCATCAGAAAATCAAAAGCCTGTGTGACAAACCCGACTGGTACTTCAAGACTCCCGTAAAAAATGATAAACCTTTTAGTATGATCTTACCACCACCTAACGTAACTGGCACTTTACATTTAGGCCATGCTTTAACTATTACCATACAGGATGTTCTAATTCGTTGGTGAGTATAAGACTATTGTTTATTGAGTTCAATCTGTGACATAGTCTTTATCACTTCGTTGTTCATCTATTGAAATTTATTTTTTATTGCAGGAAACAGATGCAGGGCATTGAAACTATGTGGGTGCCTGGTATCGACCATGCAGGTATCGCCACACAAGTTGTGGTAGAAAAAAAATTGTGGAATGAAAAACGTAAAACCAGACATGACATTGGCCGTAAAGCTTTTCTTGAGGAAGTTTGGCAGTGGAAGAAGGAGAAAGGAAATATTATTGGTAGGTAAATCAGAACTAAATTATGTAGATAATACATTAGATGTTTTTTGAAGCTTAGGGTGATTTTGTTGTAAGATAGTGCATTCGGCAAAAATGATTGAAAGATTAGGTATATTCATTCAGTGATTCCATTAATGTCAAATGAAAAACCTAGGAGAAACTTGACTTGTCCCTAATTAACAGCTACCAGATCTAATTGAATTATACGGAACTAGAAGCGATACAACTGCCTTCATTTGGAAATTAGGCAGACCCTTTTCCGTTTTATGTTCTTCTTTGTGTATTATTGTTGAATTAACAAATTTTATTTTATGGTCCTGATTTAAAACATGTTGATCACAATTCGAGACATCTAAAATGTGTTGGTTTCTGAATGATACTTGTGGCATATTTTTCAATGTCTAAGTACTTCTTGGGAAATAACACCACAGTTTAAAGAAAATTGATGTATATTCCAAACGTTTCGGGATCTAGATCAGACCCCGTTGTCAATGATTAAGAAACTACGGATAAAAAAGGCACAATTCTAAGATGTAAATTAAAATATTTAACAATGAAGACGATTGTATCGCTTCTACTTCTGTAGAATTTAATCGTATCTGGTTACCGACAATTAAGGAAGAAATTATTAATGGTAACCTCCTGTTGAACAACCCAATATCGGGATGGTTCATAAGGTTTTTTCCTAGGTTTTCCCTTATGACGTTAATGGGATCACTGAAACAATAGAATTCTTTGATCGCATTTTTGGCGAATGCGCTATCTTATAACAAAGTCGTACCTAGGAACGCCACTTATTGATTCTAAAGACAACTCTTTCAAATTCTTCTAATTTCAAAGCTGATTAACTATAATTCATGATCTTTAGAATTTTTTGTGCTACCTGTATATCTAAAAACAACAAATTTTCTAATGTCAATTTTAAATGTCAAATCAAATTTTCATTTTGCAATCGTATCAATAAATATAAAGCCATTGACAATGAAGTCAGAATAGACTTTGAAACGTTTGGTATTCCTGCAATATACGTAGTTTTATTTCTATTGTGGTGTTATTCCCCCAAAAAACATAAAAGTAGTTAAAATAGAATCTTCATAAGTATTATTCCAGTTATTACATTGTAGGTTTGTTTGGTTTTACCTATTTTTATATCTCATAATCTCGAACTAACTAGAATTTTCTTGAATACTCTAGAAGGACACAACATACATGTAAAGGAGTTGAGTTCAGTTCACTCAGTTTTGTTTGACATTAACATTAGATTGAAATTCGAATTTATAAGTGGAGTTGTATTGTGAATTACGTCAAGTTGTTATGATTGATAACTCATTAATATTTAATTTGTAGGAGATGAGCTTCGTCAGCTTGATGCTTCACTTAATTGGAACCAGGAAACTTTCACCATGGATCCAAATCACACTCAAGCAGTTGAACAAGCATTTATTAACTTATTTGATGCAGGATTAATATATAGGTAAGAATTATATGTTTTGATAAATTACGTTACAATAAAGGTGCAAGATGCATGAAGAAACTCTTTTGACAAAATTCTCCGTAATGCTTTTGGCATAAATGTGGCGGTATTTTGTTCATACAGATTCTGTATTACAGAATAAGTTCATACTTAGATATTAAATAACAAAATGGTGGAAACCAATTGTGATCATCAACACTGGAGATGATAATATCAGGAAATAGTCTGATTATTTTATCGCGAAGTGAATTTCGACATCCAGGAGTCTCAGGAATATTAGATTCATTTATATGTACTATATACATAAATAATTATTCTAGAATTCAATCAGTTAAAGGGAGCGCAACTGATGAAGGTTCTCGACTAGAAACAATATATTATCTTGCGTTCTATAAATTGAGAAATCTCGAAAAGTTACTATCCTAATTTCTTTGTGACGATTTTTTTCGTGTGATTTCTATTCTTGGAATCACAGGGAAACGTCGTTACACACAGTACGACTCCTGATTTGGAGTCCCTGTGAGCTAGATTTTCCTGAAACTCCTGGATGTCGAAATCCATTTCGCGATAAAATATTAAATTCATTTATATATACATAAATAATTATTCGAGAATTCAATCAGTTAAGGAGAGCGCAACTGATGAAGGTTCTCGACTAGAAACAATATATTATCTTGCGTTCTATAGATTGAGAAATCTCGAAAAGTTAGTCATGATTAGTTCACAAAATCACGGCTTTCACTTTTTCCACGATTCTGTGAATATTGTTGAAAACAATTGGTGACCTATCGAATCAACAAATGGGATGCATTTCAGATCTTGTTCTTTTATTTTAAGGTCTTTTATAATCAAAGTTGGAATTTGTCTAAATTTATATTTTAGAGCGGATCACTTAGTAAATTGGTCGTGCATATTGAGGTCAGCTATTTCCGATATAGAAGTTGAACATCTAGAAATTGATGGACCAACCAAGATTGCAGTACCTGGTTACGAAAAGCAAATAGAATTCGGCAAGCTCTACAAATTTGCCTACAAGATTGATGGCAAAGGTATGTTTTAATTTCTAGTTTTAACACTTTTGTTTTATTAAGCAACAGTAGCATTGCCCTATATACGTTTTGGTCTAGAATTATAGACTTGATATTATTATTTCTAATAAGGGGATGTTGAAAATATTATTATTTTTTTACCAGCTGTAGTTTATGATTTCAGATGATGAAGAAATTGTTGTCGCGACTACACGCCCAGAAACCATTTTGGGTGACGTAGCTGTAGCTGTCCACGAAAGTGATGATCGATATGCCAGACTTGTTGGACGAAAACTGTGGCATCCCTTCCGAAAAGAATTAATACCAGTGATAGGTGATACCTTTGTTGATCCCAAATTTGGTACAGGTAAGTACTTTCCTCAAGCAATTATGATGTACAGACTCATCAGTTCTATCACTTGGACCGGATGGACCCCTGGATGTATAACTTTGCCTTTGGAAGCTTATCGGCACTAGGTATTACTATTGAGCTGGATCTTATTACTTTCTTTCGACAAGGCCCATATGGGTTCTCCAAACTACGCAAGGTTTTGATAGTAGCCTCTGCTGTTATTGAAAACAGGCGAAACTCATTTGGGAATTGTAATCAAACAAAAAAAAGGTTTTTAAAATAGATCCAGAAACCAAAGAATTTAAGGTGCATGTACCGCCTTATCAGACATTGTTATTGTTCTTCGTTGCAAGGAAATAGAGGATACTGTTGGAAGATAGGACAGAAAAAAAAATTACGCACCGATTTCAAACGATAGAGTAAAACAGTGTAATCCATTTATGGTTGGTTGGTTGATAGTGTCCCACCACACACTTGTAGGTCTGGGCATTCATCAACAAACTAATTTAAATGTTCTTACGATATTAAAAGATTTCTTAGTACCGTAAAACGGGGCTACTTGAAAACTGCGAGGTAACTTGATAATTTCAGCCGCCACTGTTTAAGTCACGTGCTACTGGCAGGTGGTGTGAAATATGACGTGTATATGTGAGGGGAGCGTATCTACACCTATTAGTTGATAGATTGTATGATACGCGGGAAGTTTGTTGTGCTGGTTACTAGTGATTGTGTAGTGTTAAAAAAAAGTAAGTTTTATGTATTTTTTATATACCTATATACTTCCTATTACACAAAGACACATATGAGTAATATTACACAGCAACATTTTTTTTACAAAGAAATGAGTATTTCCTTTGACACCCTAACCTCAAAAAATTTTATTCGTTTTTCACTAGCCAGTGGTGTATCATTTTATTTTTCATCGTCTTTTCAGGGGCTACTTGAAAATGGTGCGGTTTTACAAAAGAAAGCCAGGTAGTCGAAAATATCGAGACTACAATGAAGAATCACTACAGTGTGCGTTACAATTATATAGGCAGGGTGGAAACTTAAGAGATTTGAGTGAACAATTCGAGATTCCCTACATAACTTTATATCGAAAAGTTAAGGGCTTGCACACAAAATCGGTTGGGGCCCAACCGGCCTTATCAGCTGAAGAAGAAAATCATCTGGCTCATGTGATAAGTATCGCCGCAGACTGGGGTTATCCCTGCGATTCAGATGACATTAAGGAAACCGTAAAAACTTATCTTGACCGAATGGGAAAACAAGTGAAGCAATTCCGGAACAACCGACCAGGCGAAACCTGGCTACAAAAATTTTTACTTCGACACAAAGATCAACTTTCGAAACGACTGTCGCAATCCATTAAAGAGAGTAGGGCTGCAGTTTCTCCGGAGCATGAAGGATGTTTTGCCAGAGGCAATCGTCAACTACGACGAGACCAATTTTACGGACGATCCTGGCCGTGTAAAAGTAGTTGTTCGCAAGAGTTCTAAAAGAGCTGAGAAGGTTATGGACACGTCAAAGGCAGCAACTTCAGTGATGTTTTCGTGTTCGGCTTCAGGGTATATGCTTCCTGTCTACATTGTATACAAAGCTGATCACATATGGAATTCTTGGACAGAAAACGGACCTTCTCATGCCAGATATAATCGCTCACGATCTGGATGGTTCGATGCCAGTATTTTCGAAGACTGGTTCGACAGAATAGTATTTCCATATTTCCAAACTTTACCACCTGGCCCTAAAGTTCTTATTGGCGATAACCTGGCTAGCCATCTGTCGTCTGCTGTTATTACAACATGTGACAAGAATAATATTCGCTTCATTCTTCTACCGCCTAATAGTGCTCAACTGACACAGCCACTGGATCTAAGCGTTTGTAGACCAATAAAGGCAGCGTGGAAGAAGATTCTTCAAGAGTGGAAAAAACATAACAAGGGAACCATCAGAAAAGAAGTTTTTCCCCGCCTCTTAAAGCAAGCACTAACCAAAGTTTCAACCACTAATGAACACAATATCAAGTCAGGATTTGAAGCTACTGGTATATGGCCAGTAGATAGGTACAAACTATTAAATAGGTTGCCTAAAACAGACCAACAGTATTTACAACAAGCCACAGAAATTGTCGATTCACTAAAGACAGTTTTCGAACAATCTAGGTTTAAAACCGCAACTTCTGTTGGTAAAAAAAAAATGTTGGTGGAAGCTGGTAATAGTATTACACAAGAAGACCTCGCTGTCGCAGGTAAAATTATTAACCAAAAAGGCCTTCTTGTTGCAGATAACAATGTTTCCCAAATAGACCTTGCCGTCCATATACCGTCCGGGTCAGAGATCAAAAAGAAGAAAAACAGAAAGGCAACTTATTTACCATCGTCTTCTTCTGAGAGCGACATTAGTGAAGAAAAAATTACAGTTGACAGCGATATGGATTTAGAACCTGAAACATTTTCTGATTTGGAAGAAATAGACAACTCTACGATTATTGCAGACAGTTCTGCCGAAATGAAAGGTTTCAATCCAGGTGATTACATTTACGTCGAAATGAAAACTCAAACTGGGACGAATAAACAATAAGCCGCAAAAATTATAAACTGCGAAGAAAACGACACTTACCTTTGTAGTTTCTTAAGAATGAGCGACAAGATTAAAGGTGCTTACATTTTTCCAATGGCTGAAGATATCGGTATCGTCGAAAAAAAGGAAATAAAGAAACGGCTTCTCGAATACGAAGTTTTGAGAAGAGGACCAATCAAATTTAAAGACTTAATTTAGAATCGTTTTACCTAGTTGTTTTTCTTTATTTAACTTGAGAGTTTTCACTGATTTTGTGAAAAATAATTGATTTTTTAATATTTTGTGTTTCAAGTTTGTTTTTTTTTATTTTCCCTAAAAGTTTTCACTTAGTTTGTAAAAACTGATTGATTGTTCCATGTTTCAAGTAGCCTCAATTGTGAGTATACTTGTATTTTTAATGCAGTTTTCAAACAAATATCATTTAGCCCCATCACGGGGCTACT
Organism: Octodonta nipae; assembly: GCA_034190945.1. Lineage (NCBI taxonomy): Eukaryota > Metazoa > Arthropoda > Insecta > Coleoptera > Chrysomelidae > Octodonta > Octodonta nipae. Next base: position 83,148,993 of record CM067223.1, on the reverse strand, counting down.
TGAAAAAATGTGTTTAAAATTTTTTTTTCTCCATTATGGCAAGGGTTACATTTTTTTGAGTGTTACACCTGATAGCCCTTACCCCAAAGTAATCTAAAATAATTTTTGTTTCCCTGAACGTAGCTTTGTTGCAACGAGGTAGGATCTAAAAGGTGAAAAAGTTTATCAAGTAGCCCCGTTTTACGGTACTTCAAAACTAGTTGAATACATTAGCAAAGATGATTCAAAGAACACCATGTGAACCGAAAGATCAGCGGTTGAAATTGAACGGTTGATAAAATCTCAAAACTGAAAATGTATGACCGTTCGACTTTCTTGGTCACCATTCGTGTGTGGGATATTTATTTATCACGAGTTAGTTACTAATTTGTTTGGTCGCGACAGTTACTGATGAATTATAAGTTTTCCTGTTTAATGTTGCCTTGCTGAAAACTCGAAGCATGTCAGCAAATGCATGTAAAAACTCTTGTATATAGGCAAAGACAAAACGGTTCGTTACGATTTTGGCCTTTTACCCCTCAACAGATTTGCTTTATTTTTGTTTTGTTAAGTAGCTACAGACGACCTTCAGTGCAGAATGCTGAAATTAATTTATAATATTGGTTCATTTTAGATTTTCTTGGGAATAATACCACATCAGAGTTCAAACTTGTGTATATTTTAAAACCAAACGTTTCAAAATCCTGTCGGATTTCGTTTTCAATGGATATAAATTTATAAAGTAAAATTGAAATATATGACAATTATTTTGACAAATATGTTTACGTTACTATGGATAAATTTCTTTGATTTTAAATATACAGGGTGCACAAGAAATTCCAAAGATCATTATAATCAAAAAAAATTTTTTCAAGTTGGAAGAACTTGAAAAATTGTCTTCAGAATTTATTTGTGGCGTTCCTAGGGACGACTTTCTTTTTTTTAAGATAGTGCATTTGCCAAAAAATGCGATCAAAGAATTCTGATAATTCAGTGATCCCATTAAAGTCATAAGGGAAAACCTAGGAAAAACCTCATGAACTATCCCGATATAGGGTTGTTCAAAAGGATATGCCCATTGTTAATTTCATCTTTAATTATCGGCAACCAGACATGACTGAAATCTACGGAAGTAGAAGCGATGCAGTCGTTTTCATTTAACAGAATTAAGGCAGATTCTTTTAATTTTCGTTTTGTGCAGTGTTCTTCTTTGTGTAATATTGTTGTGTTTTGAAATTGTATTTTATGGCCTTGGTCCCAAGCATGTTCACAAATTTTTGATTTTTCGAACTGACGTTTCTTTATGTAATTTTGATGTTCATTTATTCGAACATTAAGAGGTCTAGAGGTTTCAAAAATTTGTGAACATGCTTGGGACCAAGGCCATAAAATACAATTTCAAAACACAACAATATTACACAAAGAAGAACACTGCACAAAACGAAAATTAAAAGAATCTGCCTTAATTCTGTTAAATGAAAACGACTGCATCGCTTCTACTTCCGTAGATTTCAGTCATGTCTGGTTGCCGATAATTAAAGATGAAATTAACAATGGGCATATCCTTTTGAATCACCCTATATCGCGATAGTTCATGAGGTTTTTCCTAGGTTTTCCCTTATGACTTTAATGGGATCACTGAATTATCAGAATTCTTTGATCGCATTTTTTGGCAAATGCACTATCTTAAAAAAAGAAAGTCGTCCCTAGGAACGCCACAAATAAATTCTGAAGACAATTTTTCAAGTTCTTCCAACTTGAAAAATTTTTTTTGATTATAATGATCTTTGGAATTTCTTGTGCACCCTGTATATTTAAAATCAAAGAAATTTATCCATAGTAACGTAAACATATTTGTCAAAATAATTGTCATATATTTCAATTTTACTTTATAAATTTATATCCATTGAAAACGAAATCCGACAGGATTTTGAAACGTTTGGTTTTAAAATATACACAAGTTTGAACTCTGATGTGGTATTATTCCCAAGAAAATCTAAAATAAACTAGAAGATGCCACAAATAACATTCAGAAAACAATATTGGTTCAGTTATTAAATAATTTAATGTTTAAAAAAAATCATTATTATTACATCCATACTGTCAATGCCAAACGGTGCCGCCAGATTGCTTGGAGAAAAGATCATAAGATGAGTTGATTCCAATGTAAAAGCTGAAACTAAATTAAAAGTAAAACAAACAGTTTTGGCCCTTCGGTAAAGTTATCCTAAATATATTCTATTGAAAGTAAACCGACAAAAAATTATAATACATAATAATCGCCGTTTATTTGCAACTTTCATTGCGCATTGTATATTCTATATTGGTTTGTCAACTAAAATCAGAATTGTGTTGCACCTGATCAATTTATTTCTGATAATATCTTATTAATTTTAACCGTATACTTTTAATTTAGAGTCTTTATTTTTTTCGAATAACTCATGTAATTTAACTAAGATTACAAAAAATAATGAAATTATACACAAATTCACGATAATTCATGGCTATCTGCAGGAAAATTGATTTAAATTTTGACATTTCATTACTTTTGTAGCGATTGCGTTGAAAGTTTTCAATTCAGTCAGAAAAAAAAATTAAAATTCTTCATATTGTAAATAATAATATACAATTCTTAATAAATTTCAGATGACGGTATTAAGAAATAAAAAATAAAAAATAACTTCATGTAAATAAGGTGTATGTATAATAACTATTTTTCCAATGATAAAAAATACTGGCGTATGCATAACCCATAGAGCTATTATACGTAGAGTGAATTAGGTATGTGCGTTACTGTAAGTGGCAGTGTAATAACAATAGAAAGAGAAAGACAATATCAGGGAGCGCTTGCTATGTCTCTACCCTACCAATAGTAGGCGTCACCACTGACACTGACCAATTAGGAACGACACGCGTATCTCTCTCTCTTTCTATTGATATTACATGAATTCCGCTACTTCACGTGCTCTACAGTATTAACCTCTTTGGCATAACCTAATTTTTGTAAGAGGTTAAACGTCAGATGTCCAAATTTGACACCAATTATTAACGAGATTAATTGATGTTTTATTTTGTATTTTTACTTAAATTTAAAATAAGGTGAACCCTAATTCATGGATATAATAATTAAAACATATAATGAATTTTGATAATAGAGAAGAAAGTAGTTTTAAAGCATAATTTTGAATAGGTAATTGTTCATTGTTTGAACGCGAAAAACTTAATTTAAAATGTTAACAATATATGCTTATTCAGTCCATTTCAAACAGCAGATGAATTTAATAATAATTTATTAATCAAGATATAAAGTTAATAAAGGGATATTGTTACAAGATGTTAAAATTATCAGAGGATTTATGTATTTGCGTGCCAGAAGATTGAAATGTATATTCTTGAATGCTGAATATTAATTTTATAAAACCAAATACAATTTATATAAAATTCTGTAAGTAGTTAGTTACATAAAAGAATAGTTTAGAATTTCATATCACAAACAGAAAGTGAATACAGAATGAAGTAAATTCGCTGATAGTACATCAATCTTCTTCGAATAAATGCAAATCATAAAAACTACCAATCAGTATGTCTGGTACCGCGCAGTACCAAAAAATTTTAAAATTTTTAAAATGGCGGCAGAATGTATTAAACTCTCGCAACCAAAACCACACTGAAATATCCAAATGACATAAGGACAACATTAATGACAAGAGAGCAAGTGGGTCTAAACCCACAGAGTCCCCTTCATTTTATTAGCACAACTAACGTCTTTTTATAGCATCGTAGCATTGCGATGGGATAGGCGTCAAACTACCTTTTTCTTACACCGAGGCCTCTATTGTCAAAAAATAGGTGTATTTAACTAACATTAATTATAGTATGTGGTTTGTATTTCTTTATATTCTCTACATAAAACAGAAATCGTCATGGGTTACTAGGTAGGTAAGTGTGTTTTAATTCACATTAATGATATTTGAAATTTTTTATATTGAAAATCATACTGAAAATTAATTTTTCTGAAAATGTGGGTATCTTATAGTTAATTTGTTTTACATTACATGGACCCATTGATGCGCAGTTCTGACTTTTAAGACCAGATGACTAAGTTTTACTTAAAAGAAAAATATCATTGACGTTTAAAAGATTTGTTTGAATATAAAAAAATTACCTTCCCATTCATTAGGTTAAGTCCATTTATTCTAGGAAAATATTTAGGTGTTGTAAATTATAGACGAATATTGATTTTTTGGACAAGTAGTACTAACTTTCGTAGAAAATAATATTTGTAATTTTTGGTTGTGATTATAATTCTGTCATCAAAATAATATTATTTACACAATAGTCCGAAGATATTGTGCAACAAATCATCAATCAGCAGACAGTAGAAATGACATTACAGTTGTCATTGGGTTGTTGGTCATCTTTATTTTTAAAATCTTTTGTAAATAAATAAATAATATAAATAAATAAATAAAGCTTTATTGCCCAACAGTACAAAACTATTAACAGGACAATATTAAAGAAACCATAAAAAAACAGCTAGCAAAAAGTAGTAAAATATAAAAAAAATAAACAAATACTCGACTTTATTAAAAATAAAGTTACAAATTAAACTAAAAATTATAAACTAAATAAAGCGTTGGCCCTACTCAAAATAACAGGTAAAGAGTCTACATGAATATCACATTCCCTACAAATGAAGCTGAAGTTTTGTGTCATACAAAAAACAGGAGAGTTTATGCCTAAGTTAGTTATGTAACGAGTATGCCTAAAAACCACTGGATCTCTGAGAAAAACAGAAGGTACATTGAAATTAAGCTGTGATAAGAAGTTCACGGCGTCTATTTTATTATGCAGAAGCTTGTATATATATTATTCGCCTGAGCTCCAAAATTTCCACATTAAATCTATTACACATAAGTTGCTAATTAACTCCTCTATTGGGATAAACACCATCAATTTTAAAACATAGATACTTAAGAAACTTTCGCTGTACACTTTCTATTACTAACTTCTGATAATTGTAAAATGGTTTCCACACGATCGAGGCAAATTATAGCCTGGAGCGTACGAAACAATAATAAAGTACTTTCAGAGCATCTATACTACGAAACGATTTACTGTTTCTGACATTAAAGCCAAATAATTTACTAGCTTCGGCAATTTTAAGGTAAATATGTTCGTAAAAATTCAACCTAGTATCAAACCACACACCAAGATCCTTAATTAAAGTCGCACGTGGAAGGCAATTATCTCTTACCATATAATTAAAATCTAGACAAGCTTTCTTCTTGGTAAAATACATTATTTTGCACTTAGACACATTCAAATGTAGATTATTCTGCAAGCACCAGTCACTAACAACATTAAGATTCTCTTGTAGAAAATAGCAATCATCAATACCTGTAATCTCAGCAAAGATTTTTAAATCGTCAGGATATAATAAATTGTTACACTTTAGCCTACTTGTTAGGTCATCAATGAGAAGAAGAAACAGCAGAGGTCCCAGATTTGACGCCTGAGGAACCCCTGATGTAGCAACGTATTGATTTGATTTAAATCCATTATAGAAAACAGATTGGATTCTGTTGTCAGAATAAGAATTTAAAAAAGTAATGAGTTGACTACCGAATCCAAATTTAGCCAATTTACCAAGTAGAATACCGTGATCCAGTTTATCAAAGGCCTTTGCAACGTCGGTATAAATAACATCCACTTGACTTTTATTATCTAGACGTTCCGCAAGGTACTGAGTTATAATAGTGAGGTTGGTAACAGTCGATCTTTTCTTCAGAAATTCGTGCTGCGAATCAGAAATTTGATGATGTATATAAGGATAAATGTGATCGTACAAAATGATCTCAAAAACCTTGGAAAAGTTCGACAATATAGATACTGGCCTATAGTTGTCTATAGCAGATTTGCCTCCGGATTTAAATACTGGACATATTTTAGCTTATTTCCAAGTAGAGGGAAACTTTAAGGATTTTAATGATAGGTTGTATACGATACTTAAAGGAACATCCAGAACTCCAGCACAATCTTTAATAAGAAAAGACGGAACACCGTCATATCCAGATGTAAACTTATTTTTCAGCTTCTTCATAGACTGAAACACAGTTAGCTCGGAAATAGTTAGTAATTTCCAATTTACGTGCGGGATGATTGGGCCACCAGAGTTAATGTTTAGACTGGACTGCTCAACTGGGTGTAAATGATGGAAACTTTTAGGTTACAAAGACATTCGCCGATAATGGAACATGTGACATAGGCACTATTACATTTATGTAAAAATAGTCCTACAATAATATACATAAATATAAAGTGGTTTCGTCAATTATTTCTAGAAATGTAATCTAAATGAAATAATAGGGATAGCAAAGGCCTTGCCTGCCTTTCTAATTTTGCCTCAACTCTATTTCTTATAGAGACAAAATAACGGCAATAATGTTCAACTTATAATTTTAATAAATTAGGATCGAAATTTCGACCATCGGGCGACGGCTAGTATTTTGAAATGTTTCAAATTAAACAAGAAATATTGCAAAAATATTTTGGAAAGATTTGATGCTGTGTGGGTATGGAGTCGTTTCACTTTTTTTTTGGAGTTTTTTAAATTTGTAATAGTTTCAAAAATGTATGAAATTACGTTTTATATGTTCAGTGAAATAATTCTATTGCATTTTTTCTTCGTTTATTTTTTTAAATCTTGGACTTAAACCTTAACATGGTTTTGTAGACGTTGTTAATATTACTCAACAGATTGATAACGTTTTTTACACTTATATGTTGTCTACAGTGTGTCCGGTTATGGATTAGCGATAATCTAAATACATGTAAAGCAACTAGTTTAATACATAAATACACCGTATACTAGGGCTCAATACCCCACCCCGCCATATGGCAGCCATTTTGTTTTTTTTTATAACCTATTTTCTACGTGTGAACAAAAACGTTCATATCTCTTAAAGTTTTGGTCTTACTGAGATAAAAATAGGCTTATTCGAGGAACAATAATACTGTGTATCAACAACATTTCAAAACAAAGTGTTAACGTTTTCATAACTTTTGAAAAAATATGAAAAAGGGTCAAAAAATTATACAATTCAACAAATTATTGCAAATCATTGCAAAAGCAGTCCCGATAACCTTTCATTTTTTTTTTCACTAAATCGAAAGTTTTTGAGTTAAGCTACAATACAACATTAAATTCACAACTGTATGTTTATTACTTTAGGAGTTATTGTTGTTTGAACATAGCGGATTCGCAAGCACAAAAGACCTTTGTCGGGACTTTAAACAGGTAAACATTAAAACCACATAAAATTCTTATTAATTTTTATTTGATACTTTTACAAACTTTTATACACATTAAATTTTATCCTACAGCAGCTGTTCAAAGTGCCCACCTCCAGCTTGTAGACAAGTTAATGATCTGTGTGCTATCTGGGCAGTTGAGTGCTTAATTGGTTTTAGGTCTGATCTTATATCTTCGGCGACTACCATAATTTTAGCGACGAAGTCTTCTCTGGTGTTTGGAACTGTAGCATACACCTTTTACTTCATATCACCCCACAAAAAATAGTCCACGGTGCATGGTTATTGTTCAAATATTCTCTCACTTCTCGAGAATAGTGCGCGGGTGCACCATTTAGCTGCAACTACATATGTTGACGGTATAATAAAGGTAACTCCCTTTTGTGCCTGCGCATACGCAATGTTCAAACAACAATAACTCCTAAAGTAATAAACATATAGTTGTGAATTTAATCTTGTATTGTAGCTTAACTCAAAAACTATCGATTTAGTGAAAAAAAAATGAAAGGTTTTCGGGACTGTTTTTGCATTAATTTGCAATAATTTGTTGAATTGCATAATTTTTGACCCTTTTTTTGCATTTCATCTTTTTTTCAAAAGTTAAGAAAACGTAAACACTTGGTTTTGAAATGTTGTTGATAGATAGTATTATTGTCCGTCGAATAAGCCTATTTTTATCTCAGTAAGACCAAAACTTTAAGAGATATGAACGTTTTTGTTCACACGTAGAGAATAGATAAAAAAAATAGCTGCCATATGGCGGGGTGGGGTATTGAGTCCTAGTATACGGTGAATTTATGTATTAAACTAGTTGCTTTACATGTATTTAGATTATCGCTAGTCCATAACCGGACACACTGTATGTAGATGCATGTCTTTTGATTTACGGAAGGTCTTCTACTCATATAACATAAAATTATCACATACTAAAGCTGTATTTGCAAAAAGTACACATTCTCCACTTAATAAAAAGTCAATTTCTTGCTAAAACAAATCGGAAAATTTTACGAGTGTTTATTTTTGGTAGAGTAGAACATTATTTTGTCAGTTTGTTTGATATTTTAAAAGATTCGATGTGTTAGGAACTATAACAAAAACATGGAGATATCAAATTTTATGACTTTTTAAAAATAAATAATTTTCATTGCGGGTTATTAGTATTAACGATGTGTCTAAATAACAGTTGTATATGTATAAGTATGTGCGAATTAAACTGACCGTATATACCAACTGACGTACCAGATATGACTGCTTTATTTATTTACGAGTTTAAAGCATGCCAATTTTTATCAATCTTGTAAACTTCCACAACCAATTATTTACTTAGATCACCATGTTATATCAATAAACGAGAAAATTTGCTTACATGGAAACCATACACAACAAAGCTATTCAACGATATCATATCATACTATTATTAATAGGCGAAGATGGCACCGCACCACCCCTTTTTCGGCCTTTATTTTAAAAGGACGATAATGAAACGTGTACCATTCGAAAGGTAATGTGCCGTAGATGTGCAGAATATATAAAAAACTTTATTTATTTATTTTAAAATAAGTAAATTAAAGATAAATTATTTGAGAAGGCGTCATCTATGAACAAGTAGCTTAAGTCTTTATCAAAATGTCGGAGTTCAGAATTTGACATTGAGGTGTTTGACAGCAGTCGAAAGTAAATCGTGTTAAATATTATTTAAATAATCGAGTCTTACTTACTAAGATGTATGCTCTAAAGCCTTCTTTTCTATTCATATGTGGCGGCATTTTTTACAAAAACGATGGCCAAATTGAATGTGTTTACCTATAAGAAGTTTGCGCATTTACAGAAGAATCCACATTAAAAGTTTTACGTAAGTACAATAACTAAAGCTAATTGATGCACTTCATTTCCGATTCTCGCATGTTGAGTATATACATTGCTTTAATGTCTAAGTACTTCTTGGGAAATAAATACATTGCTTTAGTTATGAATTTAATACAAATCTAATAACAATTTGCTAATATTTTGGTAAACCATGAGCGTAAAAATGTACTTAAAACTCACAAGATGTTATATACAAATATATTTTTAATTATTTATATTGATGCCATGTGCAAATGAAACTTCAATAAGTATTATTGGTAATAAAATTAAACGAATTATTTTGCAGTTTTATTGGATATCAGGCAATCTTTTAAATTAATTTTAAGATGTCATCTAAAATAGCAGTTAGCCAAAAATGGTATAATGTTCTTTTAACGAGATGTGATATACAGGCTGAGTTTTTTGATGATCAGTATGGGGATCTCGGAAACTAGCGGAGATAGAGCAATGGTTAAATTGGGAAAGATTTGCAGTTTTACTGGCCCAATTTAATGACACTTTCGGATTTTTGTAAACAGTCATGGCTTACTAGATATTTTGAAAAAACGAAATTCTGTCGATTTAGTCAAATCCCTCTAGCTCCTTTGTTTTTGATTTTATAAAAAAAGTGTAAATGTCAAAATTGAAGGGAATTGTATCCCGAATATGATTGTCATTTCATCATTTGCGTGACAGCTCTCGTTTTCAAGATATGATACATACTTATCTTTTTGAATGGAAACCATAGTTGGCTATGACCTCAAAAAATTAGGTTTTTTCAACGATATAATACTCGATATAGTTATTCATAAAAATAACGGAGTTATGGATGCTTTTCTCTCTTATTTTCACTTTTAACGTAGTTAGCTATGAAATAGATTGATTTATTAATAAGTATTCTCTTCGAGGTGTCATTCCTTTGTACGAAGAGAGTATTCAATATCTCTGACAGGTGAAGTAACCTGAAAATTTTATCGTGACATTCTGTCCTAGGAGTGGAGAGAGAACAGCAATTACACGGAACGGCTCTAGATTCGGAACCTCTGTGTACTGATTCTCTTGAAAATCCTAGATGTCGGTCTTACATCTCGCGTCTTCAAATTATTAATAAGTATTCCAAAAAACATTGAACAATTTTTTTATTAGGTATATCAGATATAACGAAAAAACTAAATAAGTAGGTACTTACTAAAAACTTAAGAAGTTAAACTACATAATAATGGTTACAATTTATGTTCGAAAAGTCCACCATTGTTATTTAGACAAAAATTGCATCTTTTTAAGATTGACATTACCGCTTTCCTCACAGACCGCCTATCAATTTCTTCAATTGCTTGTAATACCGCCTCTCTTAGGTCACCAACTGTCTCATACTTTCTTTTGTATACTTAGTTTTTTAGCGCACCCCATAAATAGACGTCTATAACTGCCAAATTGCGACACCGGGGTGGCCATTCGCGTGGGTCATTTGAGTTTGAATAGATATTATCTAAGTGTTGTCTTACTAATAACGAGTTATGAATAGGTGCTCCATTATGTTGGAACCACTCAATTTCTAAACGAGTTCTCAAATTCAAATTATGCAACATGTCTTTAAAAGTGTATTGCAAGAAATGCAAGTAGCGCTCCCCAATAAGTGATTTGTCATAGATAAAAGGCCCCATAGTAAACCCTATGATACCACACCAAACATTAAAACCAAATTTTATCTGGGGTCATATTTGTTCTACATGGAAAGGGTTTTCTTTAGCCTAGATATGCTCATTGTGTCTATTGAACATACCGCAGTTAGTAAATCTAGTTTCATCTGACCATAACACCTTTAATGGAAACTGTGGATTGTCAAGGCACATGTCTCTAAACCATGTACAAAACAAAATACGTGGATGTTCGTCATCAGCATGCAAAGTTTGAGAAACTGAAAGTTTGTACGGGTGGAACTTGTGCGCTTTCAATACCTTAACTACAGTTTGTTGAGATGTGCCAGGTTCTGCCGCAATCTGACGAGTTGATGTAGATGGATTTTGATTTACCATTGCCAAAACATTTATTTGTGCTGCTTTGTTAATTTGATTACGTTCCTTTGGTAGTTTAGTAAAAGATCCATATCTACGTAAACTATCGTAAAGCCTCTTAAATGTACACAGAGCAGGTTGACGACAATTAAAATATCTATGAAAGTATTCCTCAGCTGCACGAACTGAATTTTTATGGCATATGATATAACATTCCACCATATTCAGTTTTTCTTCATTAGAATATTCCATTTTATCACGAAAAATTGTCAATATTGACTGTCAGTTTAGCACTACTAATAGAATTACTCTCAAATGAGGAAACGTCAAAGTGAAAACAATCTTTTTTATGGCTACCTACGTTAAAAATGAAAATAAGAGAGAAAAGCATCCATTACTCCGTTATTTTTATGAATAACTATATCGAGTATTATATTGTTGAAAAGCTCCAAAAATGTCCGATTTTTTGAGGTTATAGGCAACTATGGTTTCCATTCAAAAAAAGATAAGTTTGTGTCATATGTCGAATACGAGTTGTCACGCAAACGAGGACATGACAATCATATTCGGGATACAATTCCCTTCAAATTTGATATTTACACTTTTTTATAAAATCAAAAACAAAGAAACTACAGGGGTTTGACTAAATCGAGAGAATTTCGTTTTTTCAAAATATCTAGTAAGCCATGACTTTTTACGAAAATCCGAAAGTGTCATTAAATTGGGCATGTAAAATAATGTATTTTTATGAAAAAATTGTTAATTTGTCAAAAATTGAATCTTCAAATTCCCGAACCCTCCTCCCGGTGGCTACGGCCTTGAGTCATAAGATTGATGAGGATAGATTAACGCAGCATTTTCAATACTTTTAATTTTAGGACCAGTATTTGGTATGACTTCCAGGGTGTAGGCTTGAGTCCAGTACTACTTGTAGAATGTAGTTAGTCCATAGATTATTGCAACATAAAATTCAACTGAGCATTGTTTTTTTTATATCCAGACAATCTCGATTGTTCTCTTTAGAAAGAGCCTGAAAGTTTCGGTACCTTTTCATTCCAACAATGGCACGTTCAGGAAATAGTTTTTGTCCCCTTTTGTTTATTTCAGTTAGATAGTCTTTGTTAGTCCATTCATTTTGGGGAGGATTCCTTTTTTAGCAGTGTAAAATGAAATGTTATAACAGTAAGTATGCCACCAGCAAATCACATTCAATCATAACGTTGATCTGACGACTGTGTTCTTTATAATAATTTATAGTCAATAGGCTGTTATATTCTGAAATATTCACAATTTTGAAAGTATTGCAAATGCCAGATTTAAGTAAAGAAAGTTATCTGTAAGGTTTTTGATTTGGAGTAACCGTTGTTAACCATTTTAAACCAAAAATTATGACTGGATTATTTTTTCTGAAAAATTCTACTATATACAACTACAAATACAAGAAGTATTATTTTTTTGTCTGCAAGTTATTTTAATCAAATACTATTTTTTGAAACGTATCTTATACATGCCTGGTAAATATTTACAAGGCCAACAGGATATATGATTAATAACTGCGAATTACATAAGTGGATCTTCATTATGATTTTCGAGTTATTGTTGATTTACGTCATTGTTCTTTCATGCTAGCCTTGGGCTAAGTAAATTGTTTACTCACATTGGAAAGTCCTGTATTTGCTATATACTTTCATAGTTATAATTTAGAATAACATTGTTATACTGAAAAGTATGATTCTGATTTAATAATTACAGTTTAAAAAAAAAAATAAAAAACACGCTTTAATAGCAAATCGGACTAAAAAGTAGAAAATAATGTTTAATTATGAACAGTTTATATTACAGCAGTAGAAAGTCAAAGATTCAATCATGATTAATTACCTCAAAACAAAAATTACAGCAGTAGAAAGTCAAAGAATCAATCATGATTAATTACCTCAAAATAAAAAATAATAAAATTTAAGTTATTAACAGAATAATTGGATTCAGAGTAAAAAGCGAGGAGTGCTTGATATAATCAATTTTACAATTATTCTATTTGCAACTATTTATGAGAGATGAGTTATAAAAATATAGTGATATACATCCACGCTTTTTACTCTAAATCGAGCTGAAGACTTTGCCACAATTTTTATGGAGGTGACTAAACTGTTGACGGGCCGTGTCAATACAAATTCCTCATTTAGGAACCGAAGAACATCATATCTCGGGGCGAACATAAATCCATGCTGGCTAACTAGGTCCATTCCCAGTATAAAATCGTCCTCAATATTGGCTACCAGGACCCTATGCCGGATCATGTTGTCCCCTATCTGTAGCACGACATCTGCCTCACCCTGTATTGACATGGACTCGCCGGTGACTGTTCTGAGCTGGATGTTATTGGTAACTGGCCGAATTTCTGATGCTCTCAAGACCCTGGACTTGGCAATGAACACAGCGGCGCCGGTATCGACGGTGATGGTAACTGCTCGCCCATTGATGGTGCCTCTAATGACTAGGCTGCTGTTATCTCTGCAAAATCCCCGGATGGATAATGTTTTGGGGGCTGATGGAGGGTCAGTCAGCATTCGCCCCCTTATGCTGACTGGCTGACGGTCCCTGGACATATGGCTGTTCTGTTGGTTACCCCTGGTCGGTGATCGTTCAGGTAGCCTCACTCGACAATCACGTTGAAAGTGCCATGTCCGTCCACAGCGGTAACATACCCCTCTGGTGCCAGTTCTTTGTGACCGTTCTAATATTTTGTTCAGACTAGCCAGCAGCGCTTGAAATGGTGACTCTGACTCTTCCTGGTTAAAGGAAACTGCTCAGACCCTCGGATTGGACATGTTCATGATGGCCTCTACTTCCAAAGCCCGAAGTAGTGCTTCATTACTCTTCTTGAAGCCATTCAGTCTTAAATTTCTTTGTACTTCCACATCTCTGATGCCGTTTATGAAACTATGTGCGGCCAACTGGTCTTTCGGTTCCTCTGGCAGGTCTGGGTAGGGCAAGTGTACCAACCGTCGAATCTCTGCTTCGAATTCTTGGAGGCTTTCACCGGATTTTTGCGTTTTTCCACTCAGTTGGACTTGGTATACCTGTCTCAAGGATTGATTGTCGTAACGTTTGTCCAGGATGGCGATTATCTTGTCGAAATTGCCTTGTTCATCGACTGGAATGCTTTGGAGGAGTTCTAGGGCCGGACCTCTTAACGAAATAACCAGAGAGGTAGATTTTTCTTGATTATCCCATCCATTAGCTGTAGCCACTGCCTCAAATTGCCGTTTATACATGGGCCGAGATGAACTGCCGTCGAATGTGGGTGGTTTAGTAAAGGAACCTTTGGTACTCACGGTGTATTGGTATTTTCCTCGCTGTAAGTCCTGTTGCATTTTTTTGATTTCTGTTTCTACCTTGTTTTGAATAGCACTGATTTCACCTGGCTCTGTATGGAATCGATGTCATCTACTTTGGTTTCAAGAGCCTCTACATTATTTTTTAGAATCTTTATGTCGTCGTTTATCTCTTTTATATCTGATTCTACTATTTGCATTCTTTCATTAACTGTTTCATTAACTTGTGATACTATTTGATTTAGTTGTTCAAATTGCATTTGTCTTTTTTCTTCAGTTATTTTAAATTCATTTTGTCTCGTGAATTCAGTTTGATCTTTGTTTTTCTACAAATTTCGAGAATAATCCTTCAATTAAATTTTGTTGTTTTTCTTCCATCGTGGAAACAAGATTTGTTGTTTTTTCATCAAAAGATTTCACTAACCTTTGTTGAATTTCTTCTTGATGTTGTTTCTCCTTCTTGTCTCGTTTTTCCAGAATCTGAGTTATTTTTCCATCCAGTCCCTACGTAACCTGTTTGATAATTTTTTTGGTAGTTTCGTCGGTTTTTTCCATACTTTCCAAATTACGATTTTAACTGCACTTAATCCTTTACTTCTGATACCAAATTTTGTTATATAGTCCGTGGGTTCAATTTAAAATTATAAAACTAATATTCACTTTCACTTTTCTAGAACTTTTATTTACATAAAAATTATACAGAACAGCTGATTCACAATAACATTACAATATACACTCGTCGTCCTGACTAACTAACTTGCGATCGTGGGCTGCTTCCTTTATAAAACCAGCATAGAAAATTGTCATAAAATCAATTCTATAGCTGCCGAGTCATTTCGGGAACCTTTTTTTTTTCTCAAAGCGATTGGTGTCGTACTGAAATGAAACAGGGTCGGCTTTGGTAAATTTCGTAACAGTATTTATAATTGAAAACTTTGATTTAAAAAAAATATTTTTCGAGTTTACTTAATGTTTGCGTAACATTTGCATTTCATTACTGCAAGTTCTAATACTGCCAACTAGATGGCAAACGCACCGTTAATAGTCGAATTTGTCATTTAGGCAAGAACAGTGACAAAAAGACAACAAACGGGAAAATTCAGTTTAAAGAATTTTATTGTCATCGGTCCTTGACACGTGTGCCAATTTTCAAGTTAATTGGACTTCTTTAAGTTGCTGAAAATTACCTTGAAAGTTTTCGTGACATAGATACATACATACATGTCAACCTAATAAAATTGTCTTAATTAAAAAAACAGGAATTTTTGTAAAACAAAATCAGAATTCCTAATGTGACTGCCGTAAGTTCGGCAGGATTCCTTCATATTTCCCAAAATCTTATGCACAGAAATATCTAAAACGTATTATTATATTATTGAACAAATCATTTTTACAATTTATAAACATACACAAATACTTGTAATTTTGAAACATAAAAACCTTAAATTTCATTCATTTCTGGAATATATTCTTTCAAGGGTTTAAAATAGAATTCAGTGTATACATTTTTAAATTATTTTCCACTTTGTTATTAAGAATTTAAAGTATAAGAAAATTGAAAAATTAAAGGGGGCTATCAATAAATAACTTGTTTTTAAATGTGTTTGTTGATTGTTTCATTTTATAATTACTCACAACTCTATAAAATTATACTCTCTTCGAGGTGTCATTCTTTTGTACGCAAGACAATATATATATATATATATATATATATATATAATATATATCTCGAACACTTCTTTATATATTTGATACATTTCGTTAAATTTGAAGACGCGAGATATAGAGACCGACATCTAGGATTTTAGGGGGAAACTGGCACATAGAGGTTCTGAAACAGGAGCCGTTCTATGAAATTGTTGTTACCCCTAATTGCTAGGTTTAACGGGTAACAGCAAATATATACAACGGCTCCAGATTCGGAACCTCTATATTGTTGTAAAGTCCATAGGTTCAATTTAAAATTATAAAACTAATATTCACTTTCACTTTTCTAGAAACTTTTATTTACATTGAATATACAACAGCTGATTCAAATATCACAATAACAATTTTACAAATAAGCTCTTCGCTCCATCAACTGAACTCGCGATCGTGGCTTGCTTCCTTTATAAAACCAGCGTCGAATTCTCCAGTAAAATCAGTCATCACTCCTACAGCTGTCAAGTCATTTCGACAACCATTTTTTTTATCTCAAAGAGATTGTTGTCGTACTGAAATGAAACAGGGTCGGCTTTGGGTACATTTCGTAACAATATGCTAGTTTCCCCGGAAATCCTAGATGTCGGTCTTTACATCTCACGTCTTCAAATCTATAAAATTATATTTTTTTAATTGCTTATGTGCTCATATGATTGTAAATAAATTCTTTCATATTAGAATATTCATGTTTTTTTAATGATACGGAAAAAAATAAAACCAGTATGTATGGTTTTTATTAAAGAATAATATAGGAATATTTGAAACTATATAATAAATGCAAAATTTCTTTCTTTATAAACAACCAGATACAAAAAGCGAATTTTGATGTCATAAACAGTACCTACATCTGTAAATACCAATTTGATCAACAATTTCAGTAAAAAATATAAATATTTTATTAATGGAAGCCTCGTTAAAACTCTTTGAAATTTTACAAATTGTAATAACTAATTAATCAATACATAAGTAATCCTAAAATTTCACAATTTTTTTGATGCAGATTGTTTAATTGTGATAGTTTCTTATTAAAAACACAAGTAATCGGATTTTTTGATCTTTTTATTTATCTCTATATAAATAGGCAAAGACAAAACGATTAGGTACCATTTTCTCCTCTATCTCTCAATCGATTTTCTTCATTTTATTGTTTTGTTTAGTAGCTACTGACGACCTTCAGTGCAGAATGCTAATATTAATTTATAATATTGGTTCATTCGTTAAATAAAATGTAAGAAAAATTCATTATTTACGTCCATGCTGTCAACGCCAAACAACTGACACTGCCGCCGCCGCCAGACGGTCAAAACTCAAAACATTGAGTAATTATATATGGAGCGATAGTTAGATGCTGTTATATCCTTAGAGCATGTACTTCTGGAAGTGGCATGCAAGAGTTGTTATTGTTTAGTGGTAAAATAGTCAATGTAGTAGATCGGTATTGATTTTTCGGACGCGTTGCAGTAACTTTCATATTAAATATTCTGTTTTTAATGTGAATTTAATTATTTGACTAATATATTGTTATCACAACTTTCCCGAAGGTGTCGTGTAAAAAATTGTCAGACAGCGGACAATAGAGAATGTATTAAATATTTAAGTTCTCCTAGGGTTGTTGGTCCTCTCTTTTTTTAATATTCCTGAACTTGATTGAAACCGCAAATGACGAAAACTTTTAGGTTCCAATTATTATATCGAATATTTTGCCAGGAGCGGTTCCAGCGAAAAATTTGGGGGATCATTCATTTGTCAAAAATATTTCGAAAACCAATACTTGATTACATTTTTATTTTCTTTTTGTTTGAATAGATTTGGCAATATGAGTGAACAATTTTGGTCATTACATCTACTTCTCCGATTTCTCCACAACTCTGTTTCTTATAAAAATATACTTTTTACAATTTCATGAAATAGGGTCGAATTTTGACCACTGGGCGACCACTAGTATATCTAATGTTCAAATAGTTTCTCCTGAACAACAAAATTCTCAAAGAAAAACAATTGGAATTTCAAAAAGTCCTCTTGTTGAGTTGATTAATAGAATAACCCGATTGCTTCATGTTATTAAAATTCCTTTTTTAAATATTTGCCAATAAAATAAACATTTTTCGATCACCAGCCGCGCTTAGCACTTTCCGTTAGTGTTTTTTGATACGTTAAATAAACACACGTCCGAAAAAATTTCGGAAATTTATTACTATCAGGTGCAAATTTAAATCGCCGGTAAGTATGAATAAATATACACGTATAATTCTTTCTGTATGTTTTTTGTTTAGCTCGTTTGTTATTTTTAGATAATTAAAATATATAAATGGCATAGGAGCAGCTAGTGCGAGTTTGGCCTTTTGTGCGGTGGAGAACCCGTGTAGCCGGAGTTTACACACATACTATGTACCTACGTACCTACACCGATAGGTTTATTTTTAACGCAACATCATGTATGCGAGAGAGCAGTATTTTACTTATAATGGGACAATAATTATTGTTCAGAAACAAACATCAATAGCGGGTACTTACATAATAATGATTTAGTTAATCGTGAGAGTGTGTGCTTTATCGGTAGTGTTGACGCAAATTCGAAATACCTGTACCTATCGATGATTAGATATTTTCTTGTAACCATTCCACTAATATATAGTTTTGGCGTGTTGTTTACACTTTTCGAAAAAGGTAAGTAAGTACATCGAATTTTTCTTTACAAATTGTAACGCTTTGTTTTTTTCTTTTTTTCTTTTCTGTTTTATAATAGTTGATTAATTTTTGTTTCTTATTTTTATGCAATTAGTTCCTTTTACAATTTTTTATACAATTCTTAGCGGTTTCATATTAGTCTAGTCAAAACGGCGCTATTTTTTGTTTCCGCTAGTAAAAATATCACTGAGGACTCATTAGAATTGGAATGATCTCTATAAAGATGTGCTAAAGTTACAAACTGTCATATAAACAATATTAACAATTTAATATTAGAGAGTTTTTTGCGCAATACCTACTGAACAATTCGTAATAATATTTTGCCATGTTTTCGATTCGCAACTATAGTTCTTTACTTTGTTATAAATAATAGAACCAAGAAAATAGCGTTTGTCCATGCTTATAAGTCGAAATTTATAAACTAATCTCTATGAGATCAACAGGTGAGTTGTAGCATAAAAATTCCAGAAAAATAAACCCAGCATCGATCCAAACGGATCATTAGTAACAAAGAAAAACTGTAAATGTTGGAAAATGTAGCATTTTTTTTTAACCGACTTCACAAAATAAAGAGGTTGTCAATTCATTAGTATACAGTGTGGAACAGCCAAATGGAATAAATTCGATAAAGAATAAAGGAGGACTTGTAATGAAAAATGTTTAGATACGCCGATTTGTATTTTTAAATGCGCATTTTTTCAACAAAAAAAAATATATAGGGTGTGTCATGTGACAGTGGCCAACTTTCTTATTTTATTTAATTCTAGACATAATTCATGTACAAGGTCCTATACCTATCTTCAACTGTTTCGGAAATATTAAGTGTTTTCAGATTTATTACAAAAATTAACATTAAAAAAAGTCATTTGATTTCACAAATTCGCTGCATTACACTCAATACTTAATTCCCATTTGCTCTTGATATTGAGTAAGCAAAAACCATTCCTGCCTTCCTTTTTACTGATATGAAAAAAAAACAGATTTGTTTATTTTCGTCAAAACTCATATCCTTAGCATCTCACTGAACTAAAATCACCTTGAATTGCACTTTCCACTTTATTTGGTTTTTTAAAAAACCTTTTCTGACGCGTTTCGATATTAACTATCTTTGTCAAAGAACTCTTTGACAAAGATAGTTAATATCGAAACGCGTCAGAAAAGGTTTTTTAAAAAACCAAATAAAGTGGAAAGTGCAATTCAAGGTGATTTTAGTTCAGTGAAATGAATTTCCAACAAGTATCGGCTGAATCAATCCAGTCCTTAGCATCTTGTTGTCTGCCTGTATGATAGTGGTGATATTGTCAGTGCTATTGTCGTTTGAAATTCGTTAACTGTACGTAATAATGTCAGAAAAATGGTTCATTCAACATAAATGTACAAAATAACCATTCTACAAGTAATTGGTTAGGGACATAACACACATGCACAAATGGAAGTTTCTCGCTTATTTCACGAAAATTTACCAAAAAGTTGGACTCGCATACTAAGGGTTCCGTACCACCTTCAAGATTCTAATATTCCAGTTTCAGACAAGCAGGAAATGAGTGCATTTTCTTATATTTGCCCTAATATCATTTAAAGGAAGCGTTTTAAATTTATAAAAAATGTACACTTTCATTTTTCACACTTTTTATTTTATCTGCTTCAAGATTTGTTCGATTTTTATAAGAATACATATGTATTTAAATTTCTAATTTGGTCCTCAAAAATTAACATTAGAGTTTTATTTTACTAACAAACTTTCACGGAAGCCTTCATAATCTACTGTCTTAATTTTGAGGCTCTGTAGATTGGAAGATATAGGGCAAAATGGGTCAAGTTTTAAATTATAAATTATTAAATATATTATTGAAATTATTTAAAAATAAAATATATATTTCAAAATTTAAATAGTGTAGTTTCTAAAGTGGGAATTAAGTCGAGGTTTAATATTTTTGTTAATATCTTTTAAACAAATGATTTAAAAATATGATATATTTGTAATTCACATAATGAGCCTTTTGAAAATTGAATTTTTATTTTCCACTTAATTGTATAATTTGTCCCTAAAATTACTATGGGGGTTTTCTAATAATTTTTCTTATCGATTTCAAGTGAGCACCAGTACCCCTAATTATTTTCGAAATTTTAGGTAGTATGGTTTCGGAAATAAAGCGAGAAATGAGAATTTTTTATAATTTTAAAAATATAAAAAATATGTATTTGTATTCCTCATAATAAACCCTTTCATTTGACGTATTGCATGATGTGTTAAAAAATATTTTTTTATTTTCTGTTTAATTCTATAATTTGGCCCCCAATATTAATATTAGGGATTTCTTCGTATTTTTTCTGTAAACAAAAAAATTTAGGTCTTATAGTTTGGGGAATTACGGGGGAATGGGTAATTTTTAAAAATATTTTTTTAATATATTTTAAAATATTTATTAAAAAATATATGTTAGTATTCGTCATAATGAACCCTTTGATTTGATATATTACTTGATCCGTTAGAAACAATTATAATTTTTTATTTTCCATTTAATTATATAATTTGCCTCCCAAAATTATTATATATATTAGGGGTTTCTCCTTATTTTTTCAGTAAAGTTCAGGTGAGGCGTTATACCTGTATTTTTTATCAAAATTTTACAGCTTATGGTTTCGGAGATAAGGGGGGGGGAATGGGTAAATTTTTTATATTTTTGTTAATATCTTTTAATTTATTTATTTTAAAAATATGGAAAAAATGTATTTGTTTTCGTCATAATGAGCCCTTTCATTTGATATATAACATGATGGGTTAGATTTTTTAATTTTATATTTTCCATTTAATTCTGTAATTTGCCCCCCAAAATTAAAAGTAGAGGTTTCTCCTTATTTTTCCAGTAACCTTCAGGTCAGGCCCTATACCTCTATTTTTTTTCAAAACTTTACGTTTTTACGTTTTATAGTTTCGGAGATAAGGGGGGGGGATGGCTAAATTTTGGTATATTTTCGTTAATATCTTTTTAATTAATTTTTTTTAAATATGAAAAAAATGTATTTGTGTTCCTCAGAATGGGACCTTTCATTTGATATATTACATGATGCGTTTGAAAATTTTTTTATGTTTAAATTTTCATTTAATTCTATAATTTGCCTCCCAAAATTAATATTAATGGTTTCTCCTTATTTTTCCTGTAAAGTTCGGGCAACAATCTATATTTCCTATTTTTTTCAAAATTTTAGGCTCAGTAGTTTCGGAGATCAGGGGGGGGAACGATCGATTTTTTTAGTTTTTCCTCCCAGAAGTACCCCTAAAATCAAAATTTATTCATTTACCATATGTACTCCTGATCGGGTCACCAAACTATACATTGGTAGCAAATTTCAATCTCTTCCGTCCAGTAATAATGTAATGTGACAAAGGCAGAAATCCGGAGTGATATTATAAGGGTATCCGTATATTGTATATACGGAGCCCTAAAAAGTAGCTGCCAATGCTCCATTAATAATACGAAATTGGATATTATGCTTGAGTTTCAAGAAAACCCACATAATTCTGGTCGAAAAGCATCAGCACTGTTCAGCCTTAACCACACATCAATTTTTCGATTATTGAAGGAAAGAAAAATGCACCCCTATAAAATGATGCCGACTCAGGAGTTCATGGAAGACGATTTCGATAGAACATATTTCTGTGAACAAACGATGGTAAGGTTAGATAACAATGTGATCCAATTAGAAGATGTTTCGTTTTCTGATGAGAGCACATTTACACTTCACGGTCATGTTAATCGTCAAAACTTGAATGGAGATAAATATTTAGAAGTGCTCCAAAATAATGTCGTGCCAACTTATATCCTGGTTCAGTAAACCCACAATTTCTTGTCAATACAATATAGTTTCAACAAGATGGAACACCGCCCCATTACGAAATCAATGTCCGCCAGTACCTGAATCAAATTTTTTCAAATCGGTGGATTGGGAGAAACGGATCAATAGAATGGCCAGCACGATCGCCTGATTTGACACCATTGGACTACTTTTTGTGGGGATATGTCAAAAATACTGTATACAAAACTAAACCCCTCAATTTAGATGACCTAAAAAGACGAATCACGCTTGCGATTAGATCAGTCACGCCTGAGATGTTGAGTAACGTTAGAACCAGATTAACATGTTGCAAAGACGTTCGGGCCAAGCATTTTGAACATTTCCTACATTGCCATGAATGAATGAATATTTTTTTTTATATTATTAAGAAATAATCAGTATTACTTATTAGGTTTTTAGTGTAATGTAGCTAATTTGTGAAATAAAATATTTTTCTTTGATAACGTTAATTTTTTAAATAAATCTGAAAACACTTATTATTTCTGACAGTTGAAGATAGGTGTACATTGTACATGAATTATGTCTAGAATTTTCTGGAGAATCAAAAAAAAATATACAGGGCGTTGCATTTAAAATAAGAAAGTTGGTATTGGCCACTGTCACATGACACAGCTTATATATATATATATATATATATATATATATATATATATATATATTGTTCAAAAAATGCGCATTTAAAAATACAAATCGACGACATAGTGTTTTTCATGTTTTAAGAGAAGGATTTATGCAATATTCAGCGTTATATTTGTGCTAGAGCATTGAGTTGTGTAATTATTGGGCCACTGATTATGGAAGAAAATTTAAAAGCGAAATAAATGTTGCGAACAAGTGAAAACAAATGAGAAAACCAAACAAAAAGGAAATATTGTATTGCATGAATACCTAAAACAATTTCCACAAAATAGAGCACTACCATCGCACCACACAACTTACTTCTAGTTTATCACTCCGCATTAGTGAATTCCTTGGTGGTTCGATGGAACGGACTGCTTTTTCACCAGATTTCAACGCACTGGAATTTTTGTTAGGGGGTCACTTTAAATCTATTGTGTACAAAACTCTGCCAGACTGTAGTGAAGATTACATAGTGTCGACCTATACCAAAACAAAGAAGTTTTTTTATTTTTATTGTCGTTCCATTGTCAACAAACACAGACCTAGATCTTGAAACATTGGATACTTTTAAATATTGTTCTTAATCTCAAGTGTGGGTTTGTTGTTTAGAACATAGATGAAATCAGTTTGAATAATTTCTGTAAATAGCATAAAGAAAATGTCTTATCTCCTTCATTCTAGCCGACTGTACTTACAATAGACCAATCAATAGAGATTTTTTCGTGCAAAAAATACTATCAGGATACTGCCTGTGCCATCACATTAAGAATGATTTGTAGTGATATTTTGCTACATTTTCCACTCGCAACTATGGTTTTTTACTTTATTATAAGCAATTGAAACAAGACAATTGCGTTTTTTTTTTTTCGTTGCATGTTTATAAAATGAAAAATAATAAACTAATCTCAATGGTGTCAACAGGTGAATTGTAAAGCATGAAAATAACAATGAAATGAGCCCAGGATTGATCCGATAAGATCTTTAGTAACAGAGAAAAACAAAAAATACTTCAAAATTTAGCGGTTTTCTTTATATTATTATAACTCCGTCACTATCGAAGTTGTAGAACTGGGCTTGTGGGAATTGATATCTACCTTATGCGTGACTAAACCAGGCGCTGTCGGTTTATTAGTTTTTGAATAATTGCTATCTGAATTTTTTAGTCCACTATTCTTGCAGTGTTTTTCCATGCGACATGGATCGTCAAATATCAATTCAGAATAGAGATCTTGAAAGTACAGGTATCATTCTACCACACCTCTATTTTAATTTTTCATTAAATGTCTGTGAAATATACTAAAAATTTTAGCAAAAATGACCAAAATTTGGTGAGCGTATGAATGTGTTCGAATAGTGGGGGGAACACGGTTGTTGAGGGGAACTGCTAACAATAATTATTATCGATAGTCACTCTGACAGATGGTGATAGAATTGAATCGTTAAAAAAACTTCTATACAGATTGATTTGTTCGATTTTGTTATATCAAATGAGAACTGTTTGTATATTAATATATTAATATGTAAATGTTTTCTAGGAAACGTTTTTGTTTTAGTTTGTGGATTTTGGGTTTACGGAACATCGAAGGAGAGCGGTCATTAAAAAAAATCTTAGCAGTGAGGATTTTAAATATTAAAACGATCTATGTATGTGCCTCTACTATATATTACTATATGCTTCCCCTCAACAACCGTGTTTCCCCCACTCCTTGGACACATTCATTCGCTCGCCCATTTTTTGTCATGTTTGCTAACATTTTTCAGATATTTCACAGACATTTAGTGAAAAATGAGAATAGAGGCTTTGTAGAATGGCACCTCTACTTTCAACAACTTTTTTCAAAATTGAAATTTGATTATCTATGACACATGGGGGCACAATGCAAAAATAGTGAACAGAAAACTTTATATCACAATTGTTCAAAAACTAATAAACCGGTAGCGCCTGGTTTTGGCATACATAAAATAGATGTAAATTACTCTCAGTTCCTACAAACCCAGTTCTACAGCTTCTAAAGTGACGAAGATACGATTTTTTTAAAAAAATCCTACATTTTTCAGTATTTTTTGTTTTTCCCTGTTACTAATGATCCAATCGGATCGAGCCTGGGCTCATTTCATTAATATTTTCATGCTTTACAATTGACCTGTTGACACCATTGAAATTAGTTTATTATTTTTGATTTTATAAACATGCTAAGAAAAAAAACGTAATTTTCTTGCTTCAATTGTTTATAACAAAGTAAAAAACCATAGTTGCGAGTGGAAAACATAGCAAAATATCGCAAGGAATCTTTGTTAATGTGATGGCACAATCGGTATCCTGATAGTATTTTTTACACATTATCAGTTAATTTTTGCTCTATTGATTGGTCTACAAGTACAACCATTTTTGTTCTTCCTGCAAATAACTGAAACGTTTTTGAGTTCTCCCAGCTGTCTTGTTGTGTTTTCCAGACATTGTAGATTGCCTCTAGTCAAATTGACACTCTGTATACGCAATAAATTTTCAACATTTTGTTTTATGGGTCCGTAAGTTCACACTAATATGTTTTAGTGATGGAATTAAAAACGTATATGCTCTCTGATTACAGGCATAAAATATGTTTTAACATACAACAATAAAATGGAGACGTAAAATCTATTTGAAAACAGTTTATTGTCATCATCGAACATATTTATCCATAACTAAGTTTTACTACCGGAAAAATAATTCGGGAAAGTATGGTCATAAAATGTAGAAGTATTAAAAGTTTACAGCTTTATTTCCATTGTTCAAAGTTATTTTCGATTTTATATAATAATGCTACAGATTTTATAGCAAATAAAAACAAAAAATTAAGAAAATGTGTATGTATTATGTACATTGTGTCCAAGGTTTGGCTTACATGTGTTGTTATCTCGAGAACCATTATAGCTAGAAATATGGTTAAATTAGATATGATTTATCTGTGCCGGTTTTTAAGATGCGAGGGCTGCCTTTTATATTTCGGGATTAGAGAACAAAAACAAATATTAATCATCGAAAATCGCTTTATTGTTTTTCAAAATATTCCCCATGAAGATCTATACACTTTTGCATGCGTTTGAACCAATTGTCGAAGCACTTTTTCTACTCTGATTGAGGTATCTCCAAAACATGCATTCTGAACGCAGCAACCGCTTCTTTAGGTGTCGAAAAACGTTGACCTCTTAGTTTGTTTTTTACGTACGGGAATAAAAAGAAGTCATTTGGTGACAAGTCAGGACTATACGGCGGATGACTCATCAAATCGATGTTTTAAGTGGTCAAAAATGCAGTTGTTTGAGCCGATGTGTGAGAGCTCGCATTGTCGTGGTGAAGAGTGATCCGTCTTCGGCGGTTGGTTTTCCTCATTTCTTGAAAGACAACTGGCAAACAAATGGTTGTGTACCACTCAGAATTGACTGTTCTGCGTTGTTCTAGTGGCACGGTTGCGTCATGTCCAGTTTTTCCGAAAAAAACAGGCTATCATTTGCTTGGAAGTGCTTCGTGCGCGAACAACTTTGGTTGGATTCGGCTCATCTTGAAACACCCATACAGTCGACTGCTGTTTACTTTCGGGCTCATACGCGTAAGTCCACGATTCATCACCTGTCACTATGTCATAAACGTGTTTTGAAGCACGGCGATCGTATTTTTTGAGCTTTTCTTTCGACCAATCAACACGAGCCTTTTTTGAAAAATTGACAAATTGTGTGGGATCCAATGCGAACAATTTTTTTTGACATTCAAATGTTTATGCAATATTGAATCTATGCTGGTCCAACTAATGTGTAAGATTGACTCAATCTCACGATAGGTCACATGACGATTTTACAATATCAGTTCGCGCACAGCATCAATGGTTTCCGGAACAACAACTGTTTTTGGACGACCTTCACGAAATTCGTCTTGTAGTGAACTACGACCTCGATTGAATTCACTATACCATCGATAAACAGTGGTCCTTGATGGAGTTTTAATGACTTTTAATCCACGTCGAAAGTTGTTAAAAATAATGGCACGAAAATGTTCACGATTTAGTTCCATTTTTTGGCCGAGATAGATCCTTTAAGTTACTGTAAACAACACATAGCGCTCGTATGTCAAAACATTCTGAGTACGTATAACCTCAAAAATGTCAAACTTTACGATAGAGCTGTCAATTGTCAGATTGCAACACTAGGGTTGTCCAATCCCGAAATATAAAAGGCAGCCCTCGTAATATGGAAAAACTAAAAATGTGCATTTTTCATTTTTCTCTGAAATTTCCCAAATACGAGTGCTATGCTGTAAGAATATTACACTTTTTTAAGAAGAATTCGACGCAACATGGAACATCATTTAGTATGATAGCTTTGGCTTTCCAGTTTAGATTGGCCAGCATTTCTACATATACCTTATTCACTCAGGGCGTTGATTACTGCCTTCGGCTGCCGAGGAGTTTGGTCCCGTAAATTTGTTTAGTATCGATACAACCTTGTTAATCACGTGGTTTTTCAGTTATATTTTTTGGTCTGATTTTCCTATACATTCTTTTTTTTCTGCGAATTATGATTCAAATAAGACGCATAATGTCACTTTTTTGCAGGTAATTTCAAATAATTTTTTGACTGTCGAAGGGTTCAGCGCCGAACATTTGTCTGCCATTGTTACAACACTGTTAGATATGGCCCAGAGAAGCAGTAGACAAAAATTCAAGCGAATGTAATATCACGTTTTTTGAAGTATTTTCCGACATATTCTCTCTCGTTTTCCTTTGATATTACTTTCTATTTTTCTTCCCAAAATTAATATGGGATTTTAGTTTGGGTTTTCGTCTGCCTGAGCGATATTCAATGTTTTTTTTTCAACTTTGAATTTAGTAGTAGATAAATGAGAGGGGAAGGGGTTAATAGATCATATTTGTATATTTTCTTAAATATATTTTAAAATATATGCTATGAGACTTAAGTATCAATATATAAAACACTTTTTGTATATAGGTTGATCATATTGCATACATTTCCTTCTCTCAGAATATCTGTTGCAGCAAAAATCTGAGGAAAGAAGATCCTAATGATCAGGCAAAATAATCAAAGACATCCTCAACACTTTTTTCAAAATTCGTTTATTTGTTTACTTTTCTAGACCATTGAATCAACTTAGCTTAGTCACTTTTCCATATTTTTTTCTAATTTTATGAGTACAAAATCATAATAATATTTTTTCTTGAATTGTAGGAATACTGTTTTCGATCCAAATTTGAAAACTGAAGAATAGTCTCTGTAGCAAAACCGACAGTATTCAGTTGACAGAGAGGTTTCATTCTTAAAAAAGAAAAACAGAATATTTACAGCCGATCGCACCATTGTGCAACATCCATCATTTCTTAATCTTAGTCTCACATAGATATATATTTCTCACTGCCCTTTACGAAAAATCTCTCTCTTATCGTAAATTAAGATCAGTAAGCAGGGTCTAAGTTATTATATAGCAATATTTTTGAACTTCCACCTTCAAAATTATTGAAAAATTATTTCAGAGTAAAATTCAGCCAAATGTACTCGATAATTCTCGGTATCTCTGTCACATCACAGCAATTTTCCCCTAACCTCCATATCGTAAAAGAAGAAATTTTGATTTTAAGGGTACTTCTGGGTGGAACAACTAAAAAAATCGACCATTCCCCCCCCCGGACCTCCCAAACTACTAAAATTTGTAAAAAATACGAAATATAGAACGTTGCCCGAACTTTACAGGAAAAATAAGGAGAAACCATTAATATTAACTTTGGGGGGCAAATTATAGAATCAAATAAAAATTTAAAAATAAAAAAATTTTCAAGCGCATCATTTAATATATCAAATGAAAGTGCCAGTCTGACGAAAAGAAATATATTTTAACGAAAATATACCAAAATTTGCCCATAGAGGTATAGCACCTCACCTGAACTTTACTGGAAAAATAAGGAGAAATCCCTAATATTCATTTTGAGGGGAAAATTATAGAAATAAATAGAAAATAAAAAATTATAATTGTTTCTAACGGATCAAGTAATATATCAAATCAAAGGGCTCATTATGACGAATACAAATATATTTTTTTAATTTTTTTAAAATGAATATTTTAATATTTTTAAAATAAATTATTTAAAAGATATTAACAAAAATATTAAAAAATTTACCCCCCCCCCTTTACCCCTAAACTAAAAGTCGCAAAAATTTGAAAAATAGAGGTGTGAGGGGCTCACATGAATTTAACTAAAAAATAAGGAGAAACACCTTAATATTGTTTTTGGGGGGCAAATGACATAATTAAATTTTTTAAAATGAATATTTTAAAATATATTAAAAAAAATATATTTACAAAAATTACCTATTCCTCCCTTTATTCCCCATATTTTTTGTTTACAGGAAAAATGCGAAGAAATCCCTAATATTAATATTGGGGGCCAAATTATAGAATTAAGGGGAAAATAAAAAAAATATTTTTAAAACATCATGCAATACATCAAATGAAAGGGCTCATTATGAGAAATACAAATATATATTTTTCATATTTTTAAAATTAATTGTTTACAACATATTAACATAAAGATATAAAAAATTCTCATTTCTCGCTTTGTTTCCGAAACCATACTACCTAAAATTTTGAAAATAATTAAGGGTACTGGGGCTCACTTGAAATGTATAAGAAAAATTATTAGAAAATCCCCATAGTAATTTTAGGGACAAATTTTACAATTCAATGGAAAATAAAAATTGTATTTTCAAACGCATCATGTAATATATCAGATAAAAGGCTCATTATGTGAATTACAAATATATCATATTTTTAAATCATTTGTTTAAAATATATTAATAAAAATATTAAACATCGACTTAATTCCCACTTTAGAAACTACAATATTTAAATTTTGAAAAATATATTTTATTTGTATTTTTAAATAATTTGAATAACAGATTTAATAATTTAAAACTTGATCTATTTTGCTCTTTATCTTCCAATCTACAGAGCCTCAAAATTCAGACAGTAGAGTATAAAACTCTTCCCTGAAATTTTATTAGTAAAATAAAACTCTAATGTTAATTTTTGGGGGCCAAATTGGAAAATTATATACGTATTCTTATAAAAATCAAGCGAATCCTAAAGCAGATAAAATAAAAAGTCAATTTGTGAAAAATGAAAGCGTATATTTTTTATAAATTTAAAACGCTTCCTTTAAAAATGCACTCATTCCCTGCTTGTCTGAAACTGGAATATTAGAATCTTCAAGGTGATATGGAACCCTTAGTATGCGAGTCCACTCTCACTTGACCAAATTATTTCTCTGGATCTCGATTATGGGAAGTACAGGTTACAAAACTACAATGTTTTGTTGGTAATTCTTAAAAATATATTTTTTTATGTTTAATAATTTTAAATAACACTGTACTAAATGGAGACTTAAGAGTTTGTATCAACCGCAAGTGCTGCCTCCCGTGAGAAATGTGCAGCACTACTCTCGGGGGAAAAAGGCTCATATCCACTTGAAAATTTTACAGAATATTTGTAACTATCTGTCAGGATCAGTAATAGAAAAATACCAGA
Source organism: Octodonta nipae (assembly GCA_034190945.1). Classification (NCBI taxonomy): domain Eukaryota; kingdom Metazoa; phylum Arthropoda; class Insecta; order Coleoptera; family Chrysomelidae; genus Octodonta; species Octodonta nipae. The sequence continues at coordinate 83,118,067 of CM067223.1, read as the reverse complement.
AATAATCGCCTTATTGATGTCGATGTCGATGAAAACGCTTATCATAAAGATTGATGGAGGGTATTAATGCTGAAAGGCTTTATAATGTACTTCGAATATAAGTTAAAAGGGAAATCAGGTCTCTCGTATCAGCTTATGGCGTAAATAAATTTTTCCTCATACCAAAGAATATTGTGCTTTTCATTCAGATCAATAGCTTTTTTAGTACAAATGTTTATTTATTGGTAATATATAGTATCAGGTTATCAGTGAAATGTGTGTGATAATTTTAAACTACAGGATCTTTTTTTGTGTCGCCCCATTTCCCAACATTCCGGAATGTGTTCGCATTAATCATCATAAACTTTAATAACTGCAGTAACAGTTCAAATCGAACGCTTTGGCCGTGTCTTATTTACGTTGGTATGCAGTTTGTGTAGGAAAAGATTGTTGCACTTATGTCCAAAAAATCATTTAAATGATTTATGTGAATGTCGGCACGCAGTAAGTAGTAAAAAAGTGAATTAATCCTCATAAACAGTGACTGTTTTTATTATGACTAAATTTCTAAACTTCCTGATAATTTCGCAACAGTTTTGAAATATTGAATAATGTTTTTTAGTTACATGGTTTCGAGTGAGAAGAAATTTTCTTGTTTCTATTTATTCCATTATTTTAATAAAAAAATATTTGTTATAACTTTCCTTATGCAAAGTGCCCCTAGTAGATTTAACTGAAATTTTGATATCTGTAGTTACAAATTAAACAAATGTGTTCGTGGCCCCAAATTCTGAAAAGTGATTGTTTTCAAGTTCAGGTGAATTTTATATTCATGGTATGAAAATTCGAAATTAAAATTTTAATAACTAAAGTAGTTAAGTAGTTGTAACTGTCCTATGTTTCTCACAAGGAATAACTTATGTCGATGTTTTAGCTTGAAAACAATATTAGACTTTTACAGTTAGAATACATATATAGACCAGGGTCGATAATTTGTAAAATCAGAAACAAATAATAGTAGGGCGAAACCCATTGAAAAAATAAGAAAATACAACAACTACAATAAACAGAAAAATAATTTACGGGCGATTTGAGGTCGGGAAGTGGGAGGATTTCCTGCAAAACTATCCTCTGGGACATATAAATCCCCCATTCAAAGTAACATCGTAATATTATGCAAAAAATACTATGATCACTAAAATATGAGTTTATAACAAACTACCCGTTACCGGCGGTTGCACCCGCGCACGGAAAAGAAATAACTTATGAATATTATCCTATATAAAAAATTTTCTAACTTGTTTGAACCACCCTACTTAACTACAAATCCACCAATCCCGTATATATCTCACCCAAACTGCAAGTACTTATGGGCCACCCTATATAACAATTTTATTCGCCATATTTTTAATCACCTTGAATAACTGTAACTCTGCTTCACCCTACATTGCAACCATCCTGTATATGCTGCTGTTTAGTTGTCACCTAATATAACTTTTTGAACACCTGACTATAACTCTTCTCTATCCTATATTTCAGCTATGCAATTGCTTATGGTCTACTCTGCATAACAATCATTTCTGATATTTTTTGAACCACCTTTTAAAGTAAAATATCTCTTTACTCTATATATTATTCAGCTTTTATATACAGCTTTTTCTAACATTGAGTTAAACACACTCTAAAACTATAATCTTGCTTCTCCCCATATTTCAGATATTTTTCATGGTCTACCTTATATAACAGTTTCTTTTTAAACTTTTTTTGATCCATCCTAATGGAAATACCTGTGGAACCGTTGGTGTGTCTCAAATATAAAAACACAGTTTTGCATCCTAACACCAAACTTTTATTTAAACCATCACCCAAATGTGAAGATTGGTCATTATTTACGGTTTAGGATCGCCATGTTGCAACTGCTTATTAGCTACTCTATATAACAATTTTATTCAACATTTTTTTAACCGCTTTGTATAACTAACTCTACTTTCATCTACATTACAACCATCTTGTATACACAGCTGCCAATTTGTCAAACATTACAACTGATTTTTTGAACCACCCTGTATAACCATAATTTTACTCTTCAAAATGTTTCAACCACCCTGTATGTGCATCTGCTTACGAGCCGCCAAATATAACATTTTTTAAACACTTAATTAAAACTGATCCACTCAGTATATTATATATGCAACTGCTTATGGACTACGCTATATAACCATTTTTTAACCACCCTTGAAAGTATAATTTGTCTCCACCTTGTATTTCAACCACCCCTTATATCCAGCTTTCTATAATATTGTTTTAATCACACTCTTTGAACTATAATTTTACTTCGATCCATGTTTCAGATATTGCATATATGCAACAGCTCATGTTCTATCCTACAAAACAAATTATCCAACCAATTTAACTATAAATCTACTCCACCCGCTATTTTAAACATCTTATATTTGCAGCTACTCCATCTATATCCAATATATTTTACCAAAACCGCAACTGCTTATTGGGCACCGAATATAACAATGTTGTTCAAGATGTTTTTGAATCACCTTGTATGTATTACAACTACCCAGTATACGCTACTGCTTTTTGCTCAACCAATATTAGATTTTTAAAATACTAAATACTTAAAACACATATTTAAAACACTTCTTCATCCTTACTATTTTTGCAATTTATTATGAACCACCCTATTTCACAATTTTTCCCCATATTTTTTCAAGAAATTAAAGTATAATTTCTCTCCACACTTCATTTAAACCACCCTTCATTTACAACTTTTTCTAACCTTGTTTGAATGACACTGTACAACTATACTTTACTGCGCACCATATTTCAGCTACACCATATATGCAACTGCTATAATTATAACTGTACACCACCCTATATTTCAACAATCTTTTGTATGCAACTACTCATTTGCCACCAAATATAATATTTTTAGACCACCCTGTATATTTCCAACCATCCGGTAAATGGAACAGCTTGTAGATCACAACATTACTTTATAATATTTTTTAAACCTACCTGTAATTATACTCCGCTAGATAAACAACTGCTTCTAACATGTCTTCAACTCATTTCATAAATATAATAATCTTATGAACATAATTCAAAGATCCTAACTGCTTACCTAACACATTTTTTAAATTTTTTATTCAAACTGTATAAATACGCTTTTTCAATCATTTCGTATATGGAACTGTTTATGACCCACTCAATATAACCCACCCCGTATAACTAATTCCACTCCCCCTTTTTTCGGCCACATTTTATATATGCACCTACTTACAGGACACCAAATATAACTTTTTTTTTTTAGAATTTTTAAATCCATTTTATTCTACTCCGCTCTAAGTTTCCTATATACCCCTGTAAAATTACGCTTGTTATATCAGTTAATTTCTCTTAAATCGAATTATATTGGCACATTCCGAATTTAGAATAAAAGCTAAGCTGATGCCAGTATCTAATAATATGTGCATGCGGTGGAACCAATTGAGTAATTGTATTTATTACCCAACATGGTAGAAGTTTTTTCGCTATATCTACGGTTTCTGTCAATTTAGAGAAATAAAATGTCTACCAGATTTAAAGTTAAACTATAGCCTTTGCAACAAAAAAAGATTCAGCAAAATCACTTCAGTAGTTCTTACATGATGCACGAACAAACAAACATACAGACAAACTTACAATTTTATAATAGTATAGGTGTAATTGGAATTATTTTGGAATGTCGGATACGAGCCTTATAGTGCCTGTTTATGAAAACTGATAGCGTTGCCACCTTTATCAAAAAAGATGTGGTATAACATGTTTTCTTCAAAAACCCGTTATAGGCTATTTCCAATGTAAAACGAGGCATATAAGGCACAGTAAGACAACTTCAATTGGTCTCTGGGTTCTATGTGTCCCATTGGGGCCGAAGGGGTTAAGCAACGTTTATGATTATGTATCCTAACAGATGTCTTAGCAAAGATTGGATTTACAAGTTTATTTCAAGATAGCGGTCTGTGATTGTAAACGCTTGCTTAACCGAACTTACATTTAAGGTCGGACTATGAATACCGGCTTAAGAGTTTAGAGTCGTTCCGAAGAAAAGTCGGTTCAATGCTAAAATCTGCACTGCAAGGGTTTTTGTTTTTGGGTAATGCTGATGTAACAAAATTTCGATGTTTCTGCCTGGATATGTACTTTAGAGATATTTATAGTCTTTAAGGTCGTTTCGGTGTCAATATTTAAAAATTTTAAACCTATATTTTTGCTTAGGTTCTTAATAGGTACGTACCTACATAATGCATATTGTGTTATGCATTTATTGATTATTTAGCTTCTTTCAATTCATTTCTGGAAATTTATTTCACGATAAAATATTAAATTCAATTACATAAATAATTATTTGAGATTTCAATCACATGAGAGTAGAGCAACTGATGAAGGTTTTCGACTAGCAACAATATATTGTCTTACGTTCGATGGATAAAAAAATTCGCAAAAATGCTATTCAAAAAATATGCTTAAGTTTTTCTAGACCTATGATTATGCGTCGTTCTTGCATTTTTTATCCAGTGTTTTCTTTTCTGGCTGACATTTTTGTAGGTCAGATAAGGAACAATAGCACAGACACATAGATTTGAACTTATCATATCAACTCGTATATGAAAATCGATTTTATAAGATGCCGAACAACCGATATTGCGTGATTTTTTTTAGAACGTACTCATATCTCTATCAGATAATCGATCGTATCAGTTATTTTACGAGCTTGTTACACAAGGAGGTTCCGAGATAGAAAAATGAGTAACGAGACGACCCATAAAAATAGATGTACTCGTGAATAACCACACAACCTTGAAGAGAACACTAACTCATGCCAAAATATGTAAACCCGACATTAATATCGAAGTGAAGAATCCAGTTCGGATTCGGACACCGTACATTTGTCATTCTAACGTTTACGCCAGGTGCGATATTATTTAAGAGATGTTATGACACTGGCGTTGATTGAAGTTCCGATTTCCGGAAAGTCACGCTAATTCTGTTTGTTTACCTACCGTGTAGTTTGTATAGTGTGAAACATGAGTTATAAATAATATAGATGAGAAAAGATCGTGCTAAGTTTAGACTACTACCTAATAAAAATAACTCATGTTAAACACATACTTCTCTATCCTCTGCCATTTGCATCTTTATGTAATATGTTTTCTTTAAATGATCTAACAGTCCGATTTGTGCCCGTCCCCTTTTTGATTTACACCTCTATTCATGGGCGAATCCTCAAAGTTAATGTATTCACTATTAAAACGAGGTAATTTTAAGTCCAGGAGAAGAAGAAGAAGGTCATTTCTATGGGTTTATACCTCGGAACCAATATATTTAATGTAATAGTCCAAAAAATCTGATGGATTACTGACACGATGATATATAAACACATACATATACATACACATACACACATATACCTATACAACATATATACCCCAAAAAAACAAGGGGAGATAGTACATGTTAAATTACAGTTATCGTTTACGATTTTTGTCCATCTCAAGTAAATTGCAGTACATTGTTTTTAAGTTTTTTATGTCTGTTTTTTATTAATACTAATGTTGTGGCGATATATACAGACCATCTCCGGAAACTGTCTTTTGAAGGTGTTGGATTCGCAATTTAAAACCCCTGGGTTGTCAAAGTCAGGGGAGTGGTTATTCTTCAAACAATGTTCGGCCAGAGCACAGCTACATTTGTTGAAGCGAATATCACTTTTATGTGTTGTTAACCTGCTTTTGAGATTTCTTGAAGTTTGGCCTATGTAACTGGAGTCTTTATAATCCACCTTGTACACTTCTTATCTCTGACCTTGCTGAAATATTTTTTGGCTGCTTTCCCATTACTTTTTGGAAGTTCCAAAACACTATTCAGATTTTCAGCCGTTAATTCTAACTAACAGAAGAATTCAAGCTAGAAGTGATGAACACCAGAACGCTATAAGAAAGCAGGAAAAAACAACATCCATTGCTGAACACGCCACCATCACATCACACCGAATAGACTTTGAGAACACCAAAGTACTGGCAAATATAGAACACCCGAAATCAAGACTCGTAAGAGAGGCAATTGAAATAGCGAAGAGGCCTCACAGTCTAAACGCACGCAATGAAATCCAGAACTTATCGTATTGCTGGAAAATTGTATTACCTTACCGGCCTGGACCCTATAACAACTCAACTGGACATAACCGATCAGCAAACGGGAGGCGTGGCCACTGAGCGCCAAGGGCCAATCACACGCACCCGTTCACGGTGCCAACCGATAGGCGCCGAGTCGCGACTATATAACAGCGCGCGCGCTCCTGAAAATCTTGGTATTCGAGTAACTAGAAGCGAAAGCAGAAGGCTACGAGACTCTCCCGAAACGTCGTCACTTTACCATCGATCCCAGCAGGGATCAGTTATCAACTACGCGGATGAATTCCCGGAAACCACCTAACACATTTAGTGTCCGCGAAAACTTAAAAACATATATATATATATATATATATATATATATATATATATATATATATATATATATGTATGTATGTTTGTATGTGTGGGTGTCTGTGTGAACCTCCTTTTTGACCTTCTTCAAATTTTAATTACCATAGACTTTTTTCTTGTCATGCTGCGCCTCATTTGAAAGGTTATGAAAATCTTATATGGAAAGTGTTTTTCAATAATACTTTGCTGTTACGAGAATTATGAAAAAAGTCATTGATAGTAAAAATAGTTTCAGTTGTTTCATTAATAACTTACCTTAATAAAGTTTCAGAATTCTAGTTTAATAGGTGTTCGAAGTGTTTGCCATTAACACGTTGTCAAGGGTATAAGCTATTATGCTTATGGTCCTACTCAAAACTGTAACTTTCTTTAGCAACACTTTTACGTTCTACAATTCTCTGACGTAGTCACCAATAATTTGTGTCGATTTAAGCTAAATTCTAATGGGGTAAAATCTGGTGATCTTGCTATCCATTCTGTGGGAGATAAAGGTTTAAATAATTACTTACCCTTAAACCATAATGATACGAAGAGCTTCTTGATAGAAAATTATGGCGTTCTGAAATTCTTGTGATTAATTTGTAATTATATTATTGCTGCTGTTATTTCAGTTTCAAACATATGAAAGTATTTTTCGCCATTTTGGGCATGTAAGATAACTAGATAATATATGTAACCATATATTAACATCGGTGGAATTGTTGGAATTGGAATGTAGCGGGTGTTTTTTTTAGAGGTATAGAATTTCAAGTTCGCAACACTCTTTTAACCGGCGGCCATCTTGTCATCTGATGTGATTTATGTTTAGTTTGGTTTAGCATTTCATCATGAATAGACTGACGTCTGAACAACGCTTCCAAATTGTGCAAATTTGTTTTGAAAATCATGGTTATGTTAGAAATACGTTTCGCGCACTATGTCCATTATAAGGTCAACATAATCGTCCATCAGAGCAATTAATTCGATTAACTATGCAACGTTTTCGTAACACGTTTACTATAAATGATAATACTCATCCACAGAGATGTACAGTGCGTACAGAAGAATCCATTGAGCTGTAGAGCGTAGCGTAGAGGAAAACCCGAATCAGTCTATCCGCCATCATGCACAGGAATTAGATACGTGTCCATCCACTTTATGGAAGATTTTGCGGAAAGATCTTGGTTTGCGTGCTTACAAAATTCAACTCGTGCAAGAATTGACGCCACACGATCACCTAGCAAGGCTTACCTAAAACAAGATTGCCGTTGTCTGATTTTCATAAGCGAATTTTGTTGAGCGATGAAGCTCACTTTTGGTTGAATGGATACGTCAATAAACAAAACTGCCGCATTTGGAGTGATGATAATCCTCTAGTTCATGTGGAGACCCCGTTACATCCAGAAAAACTGATTGTTTGGTGTGTTTTATGGGCTGGTGGAAAATTGGTCCGTACTTCTTTATAAACGATGCTGGCCAGAAGGTTACAGTTAATAGTCTTCGCTATAGAGCAATGATTGCCAACTTTTTTGTTCATCAATTGAACAATCATTATGCACACGAGCTGTGGTTTCAACAAGACGGAGCAACATGTCACACAGCTCGTGCCACAATTGATTTATTGAAAGAAACGTTTGGTAACCGCATAGTTTCACGTCTCGGACCCGTGAATTGGCCTCCAAGATCATACGATTTAACGCCGCTTTACTATTTTCTGTGTGTGTGACTAGTCTACGCCGATAAGCCCGAAACGATTGACAACTTGGAGGACAACATTCGCCGCGTTATTGCCGATATTGGATGTTGGAAAAAGTCATCGAAAATTGGACCTCCAGATTAGACTACGTCCGAGCCAGCCTTGGCGGTCATACGCCAGAAGTCATATTCAAATTATAATGCCAGAAGATTATCTTTCGAATAAATTAAATTTCATGTTAATTTAAAAAAATATCCTTGTTTTATTCCATTTCAAAGTTCTATACCTATAAAAAAACACTCTTTATATAGACTTTAAGAATCAACCTAGGATTTTCATTTTGATTGTGAACGTATCTATTTAAATAAAATGTAACTTCATCACTAATGTGATATCATTGTTTCAGGTGTGTGAAATGGACTTTGAAAATGCTCAAAACGCTAACTTGAAATGTAGTATTTGTAAAAACTACTTGAACGTCGCACCAGTATTGACTTCCGAAGACGGAAAAATCAGCAAATGTGGTAGATGCCAATTAAAAGGCCCGACACTAAACCACAGAAACACATTGTACGAATCCATAGGAGCGAAGCTCAGCTTCCCCTGCATCAATCAAGATTGTAAAGACAGACTGGCGTGGAGCGAAGTCCAAAGGCACGAGAGGTCGTGCAAATTTCGAAAAATTTCCTGCCCTTTTTGGAATTGCAGAGAAAAAGACATTAGTTTTACCGTTTCCAATGACATTAGCCACTTTGAGAACAGCCATCCGGGAACAGTTCATAAGAATAGCCTTAGTTTAACCCTTTCCAACGTATTGCAGTTACAGTCCTACATGAAACTTTTGGTGGTGAACGACCTGCCCTTCCTCGTTATAGTCCACTGCCTGAAATTTGGGGAAATGATCCTTATTGGGGTGTTTAATTTCGACCCAAAAGTCTACGATTACGAAATCAAAATGCATTCGGACAAGCACTCGAGAAGACATATAGTTTTCAAAGAGCGAGTTTTATTGTACGATGAAAACCAACATTGTTTGTACTGTTTGCAGAATTTGTGCCAATTAGAGGAACACAAGTATTCCAAAAAGTATCCAGAAACCCAAAAGGACAAGTATAAGTTTTATGCCAAGATCGATACTGTCTGTACCAAAACTGTTTTGCTGACTGAAAATATCATTTTCGATGTTGATGTTATAGAAAATAAAGATGCAAAATAACGATTCCTTTGCTATTTTTTGTTTCATTTGATCTGCCATTTCCCTTAAGATTTCATTATATGGAAGTTGTTAATTTATGATAACTAGTAGTCGCCCAGTGGTCGAAATTCAACCCTATTTCATCAAATTGTAAACATTCTTTTGTCAAAACTATATTTTTTTAAGAAATAAATCGTTCACGTCATATTTATTTCTTTAGAAATAAAAGAAAATAAAAGAAAATAAAAGAAATATAGGTTTTGGATAGTGCCTTACACGAGAGCGAGATCATTTGGAAAATAATATGAGCGATACCGAGTCTACATACAGTGCAACCCGAGGATTTCGTTAAATTTTTTTAAAGTTTTTATTCGAAACATGGAAAACAATTATTTTACAGTATATAAAATCTGGTGACTATCTGTGAGACGTTTTATTGTAAATTAAAAAAAAACTCCATAACCAAGTATGCTTTTCCCAATTTTACATTAACTTGCTGACGCTTCGTATAGTAACGTATTTATCATAAATATTTATCCTCGCCGATTTTTATATTCTAAGTTTGAATGATTTTTTTTAGCGATGGGATTAAACTAGAGACAAATAAACGTATATACATACTATTAAAAGGATTTATTTGGATCGAAATTTTCTACGTGGAAGATTCTCTTATTTACAGCAAAGATACACTAAACTTTTCTTATATACGACTGATCCCATTATAAATTCAATACTTAAGGGACAACTTTTATTGCCTCTAAATACCGATGTTTTGAAAATTTTGTTGCTATTTCTACATCTGGAGAATTTTTTTGTTTTTCTTGTATTTCTTATTGTAAAGATTTGAACAATTATTGTATACATCGTGGGTTGGAACGAATTCATTTAAAATTCATGTGTTGGCTTTTTGTAAAAACCCTAGGACACGTCGTTTTTTTTTGTATTGCGGTTTTTGTAAACTCATTTATACAGGATGGGCCAGAAATAAATGGCGACCATCGCCTTCAGTTTTTCAGGTTGAAACATTTGTTTTTATTTTATTTTTGAATTCTGCATTGAATTCTAAGTATTTTTCATCTACAATGTCCTGTACCGAAAATTAATAGTTATTAAAAAAAATACATTTCTTTCTTCATTTAAGAAAACAACGGTTGATTTGAACCTATTTATTTACTTCTGGTTTTTATGATTGTTGGCACTATTTTGGTGCATGAGTGGGAACCCTTTTTTTTAATGCTGGAGTTTTTAACACATGTTTATTTCCATAGAAACTGTACTATAATTTTACTTCAAATAAGTAGTTGTCAATTGCAGTTGCAATGTTCCAAAGTGTGGCGCGTTTAACTGAAAAGCAGCGAGCAGCGAGTAGAAATTTTGACGATGGTAGGATATGGCGACAGAACTCGAACACAAGCTGAAGTTTGCGAATTGTTTAATATAAAGTACCCGGAGCGTCTTATTACACGATCGGTAGTTCATAAAATAGAAAAGAAGCTTCTAGAATTTGGCCACGTAAGAGACAATTACAAAACCAAACATCTTCCAAAAGATGCACAATTAAATGTTTTGCTCGATTTACATGAAAATCCTCACAAATCCACTAGACAAATAGCCGCAGCATAGCAAATCATCTGTTCTAAAATGTTCATTTAGTTCACGAACTTAATGAAAATGATTTGAACCGGAGGGTAGAATTTTGCGAAATAATGATGGATAGATGCCAACCCGCACTTTTCAAGTAAGATTGGGCTTATTTTAATGAATTCTATACACAGCAGAAATTTAAAACCCTATTTTAGGAACACCCGCAATATTATGACCGCCAAGGCCATCTATGCAAGATTTCAAAGGATATATATTTTATATTTTGAATAATAATACATTTTGCTCTAGAACAGATGAGTAGGTACCTAACTTATTACAACAAATCAGTAAATGCGTTGAATTTTTTATATTACAAATAATACGTATCTTAAAATGTCAATGACATATTTATTTTACTTAAAAGTTAGCCAAGGTAGTGAAACCCAATATTTTTGCAGGAATGGCTCCATGTAATGTAGAAATACATGGACCGAAAACAGTAAAAAGCCTGTAAATATATTACGTCGGTCGATCAACTGATAACATTTGCTCAGAGTCAAAACAAAAGCTTGCATAACTTCATTCCCTCGACTAAATATTCACAATTATATTGGTGTAAAAAATTGTATAATAGTGTAGGGAACTTAGCATTATTTTAATATCATTTTTGCAAATAAATTCCACAGGTGTTTGAATGGCTTTTTTTTTCAAGAAGGTACGCCGGGTAACACAACAAAAGTTTTGTTAACAAATTTTTTATTACTTAGTTAATTATACTAGGTGTTTAAAATAGCAAAAACCCTAATTTTGGCAGTTTTTGTGACTTCTCAGCAACAGAGTAAAAATTTAAAGAATCAAGGGTAAGTGTGTTGTAAACGAAATATTAGAACCTACTTGGTTAATTAATAAATAAATTATTCACGTAAAATGTGAAAAAAGGCGAAATTTTTAATCACTCGTAACTCTTATCTAAAAAAATTTAGAACGAAAAACTTGGCAAAAAGTTTCCTTTTGTCTATCTAAAATAACTGTTCAAAATTTTAACTTGATGGCTTTGAAGGTTTTCTCACAAATGTAATTTTTTATCGAGAGCTCTTTATTTTTGGTGACGTTTACAACGCTCCCATTCTCCATCAAATTACTTTTTGATAAATCTGAATGGAACATGTTAATTATCAAATCTATATTGTCTATAAATTCAAGTTGAAATTCTGCATTTTGGTATTCGCCAACGTATACATATTGGTAGAGGGGGATTCTAATTTCCCCTCACGGTAGAATAAAAATAGCATGTCATCGAATTGACATGACGTTTAAAATGCTTTTTCCAAGCAAATTACGTTATATGGGTACGAGATTAAATCAAATATAAACAGTAATTTTGCTATTCTGCTTAGAATGCAATTTCGAGCTAGATTATATTTTGAAGTAGATGTTTGGTGTATGGACACTGGGGAACCAGCCGGGTACGCGCGTATGCTTTGCTTTATCCTTAATACCTATTGTATGATGTGTGGTCAGTACAGAATACAGTCATGACTAAGCAAGAGTTACATTCGTCTTTTATTAACAGCGTTAGAAATTCTAACTCATTTGCAGGCATAGTTTGGGTAGTACGCTGTTTCAGAATCGTGTGTATATGTGGGTGAGAAAAATTAAGGGTGTACGAGAATCATAACCATTATCGACGCACAAAAACAAGCCTTACAACTGACAATACCAATAGTGTTCGACGACAGCTTATTGAACGTGAGCGCCGATTAACCGTGGAGGAATTTCCTCAGAATTGCGTGTCAGCTATGAAAGCAATTATCATTGATCAACTTGGTTTCAGAAAAATTTGTGCTTGATGGGTTCCGAGGTTTTTGACTGTAAACTAAAGATCGTTGAAAAACTTCTAAATAGATTTCAGCGAGAAGGGAAGGGCTTTTTGAAACGCATCCTCTAAAGTGGCGAAAAAAGAATAAAATTCAAAACTCGCCTCTCATCTGGAAAAGTCCTTGCCACGCATTTTTTTTTTGACTCTAAGGAAGTATACTGATTGATTTTCTACGTGTAATGTAATAAATGCTAAATCAATCATTTCTGTATAATGTTATTCAATAAATATATAGAAAAAATTCCGTTGATATATGATTTAACCTCGTAACTGTTTTGATGACTACTTCTCAGAGTTTTGAATCAAAGTCGATCGCAGTATCAGAATTAATTTATTCGACAATTTTAAAAGGAATAGTGGAATAGTGGAATAGGGTTATTAAAGGACTTTAAAAGTTTTTAATTGCATATATGGATATGTAATAGATAAAAAATTGTCTGTGCTGTTACTGAATCCTTTTCTAAGATTTGTTAAGTACGTATTACTTTTGTAGTAACCTTGAACAACGCTAACTAACTATAAATATAAAATCACCTGTTAAAATACATTTTATCCCAATACTTAGAAAACCATATTGATAGAACTTTTATTTCTGATTTGGACAAGGGGTTCAGAACATTGTGACCACTACTCATTGAACCGACGAATTTGCAGGAACCCATCACCATCACTACCTTCCATTTTGAGATCTTCCATTTTGTACTCATCTTGAAATCTGTTGAAGTTCGATGTTTAGGGTTAATAATTCAGGTCTATAGTTAGAGTAGAAAACTTAATCTACCTGATGAATGCCAAAGCTTCCAGAACATTTCTATGTCTACTAGTGTACACAATCAATGTAGTCATTATTTAAACATATTTCGGGTTCTTCTTTTTACAGGTGCAGTAAAGATCACCCCTGCTCACGACCACGCAGATTTTCAAGCGGGACAAAGACATTCACTTAGCACTCTTCAGGTCATAAACGAACTGGGACAAATTACTGCTGTATCTGAGGAATTTCAAGACATTCCAAGGTTCAAAGCCAGGGATATGGTAATTGATCGATTACAAGCAATGGGGTTATTCAGAGGAACGGAAAATCACAAGATGTTGTTACCTTTATGTAGGTCAGTAATGTTTACATTCTCTAGAGAACATTGACAAGGTTTATGGTGGTCTAAGTTTGTATGAAAAAACTCAAATCATGCTTACTTACAGCCGTTCCAAGGATGTTGTAGAACTGTTGATGCGACCGCAGTGGTTTATCAAATGTAATGACATGGCTGAGAAGGCTTTAAAAGCTGTAGAAGAAGAAATGCTGGCCATACAACCAAGTAGTTTCGAAAAAAACTGGCAGAATTGGTTGGGAAATATAAGGTAAGTATAACTATCCATATACACTGCCGCTCGATTTTATAACAAGTGAACAAACTTTAAGGGCCGATATTAATTAAATCATACTTGCAAGGTATGGTACAATACGTGCAGGTCGGGAATGCACAATCAAATTGCACTAAAGTTACTTCTGGTGTTCCCCAAGGGTCCCACCTCGGACCACTACTTCTCTCCATCTTCATTAATGATATAGGCCAATGTTTTATGTACTTTAAATATAGACTAAATGCCGATGATCTTAAAGTATATCATACTGTATTAATTGTAGATGATTGTCATAACTTGCAAGTTGATTTAACTAGACTTGAACATTACTGTGTCTGTAATAGATTAGTATTAAATCTGGAAACATGTAAACATATCACATTTTCAAGATTAAGATATAATATTCCTTTTGATTACGCACTTGGCACTCATAATGTACAGCACTAACAAACATCAAAGATCTTGGTATAATATTGGATTCCCAACTTTTATTTGATTTGCATATTGAGAACATTGTTAACAGGACCTTTCGCAACCTAGGATTGATTTTAAGAATCACCAAAGATTTCTCATCTGAAGAAAGCCTTATGATTCTTTATAAGTCTTTCGTTAGAAGTACACTAGAATATGCTTCCTTGGTCTGGAATCCACAATATGTAAAATACGTGGAAAGGATAGAAAGAATACAAATTAAATTCATTAATAATTTGAATTATCGGTTTCATAGAGAATATTGTTATAACACTATGAATGTAATTTGCCAAAATACAAATTGTGTAAACTTTCCACTCGTGATATATTTTATGTAATATTTCTATATAAATTAGTTCAAAATAAAATAGACAGTATTGATATCATAAATATCCTCAATTTTAACTGTGGCATTAGCCATACTTTAAGAACTAAATATTTATTTTACAGTCCTAGGTGTGATACTAATTCCTCCTACAACTCCTGTTTGTACAGGATGCTGACAACGTACAACTTACATTTCTTGCATATTGACATTTTCAGCATTTCCTTACACACTAAAAAAAGCGGCCTATTTAGTTTTCAAAATTTAAGCACACTTGTATGTAAGTAGCTTATTAGTAGTAGTTTTTCGTATCTTTATTGTTCTCTTTCTTTTTTATTGTAACTGCGCTAAATATTGTGTGACTGTGACAAATTGTGTAACATGTGGTTTCCTATAATTGTGTAGTCCATGCTACCAAATTGTAAATAAATAAATAAATAAAATAATTAAATAAATTAATTGTGAACCACTCTTAAACTTCAAGTTTGGTTTCACATTTATTGTGACGTTTTTAACATTTCAATATTTCAAATGGATAGGTAGATACACCATTGAGCAGCGTGTTAAGGTTGTAGAAGCCTTGCGTGTCCGTATAGTTCGTACTGTCAAAAACATTGCGGCTGTCTGCAAAAGTATGGCAGAAGAGAACCTCGACTCTTGCTTAACAATTGCACATATCACAGACCTCGCTGATGCGAATTTTGATAACACTTGAATTTACAATCATAAGGTTCAGTTATCTCAAGAAATGAAGGTACATCAGCAAGAGGATTACATGACCATGACTAGCCCCCTCCTGCTTCCCCCCCCCCTTTCCCCAGAGTGTGATGGTTGCTGGGGGGTCTGGAAAAGGCTGGGGAGGGAAGGCGAAAGCTTGGGCAAAATGGGGCGAGTTAGGACCACATAGTCCCCTCGCTGTTATACTTTCATTTCTGGTGAACACAATGCTTCCAAACCCTCCACAAAAGTAACAGTTCATATGCCACTGCAGTTAGTGTTTAGCATTAAATAATACCCAAAAACGACAATCGAGAACGTACCTAACCCGTAGTTAGATAGGGACAAATTCAAACTTTTATTGTATGCGTATAGAAACTTTCCATTACATTTTGAACTCTCTTCGATGATATTCCTTCATCTTCATCTCCCACAAAGGATAGAAATTCTTTATTGAGAAGGGGGGGGGGCTAAGGGCCTGAAGCCTCCCCCCAAAATCATCTGAGTGGTATGCTTTTTTACTGTTTATTGTGCTAAAATCAACATTCAGTGACGTCAAGCCCCCCACAATCGAGATCAAGCCCCTCTCAATCGAGATCAAGCCCCTCCTAAATGACAATCCTGAATCGGCTCCTGCCACCCTTTTTCGCCCAAAATATGCAGGCAAATCCCATTTCGATGGTATTTTGCCGAACGTAACCGTATTCGACCGAATAAGTCATGTGCAGTGGACGCTGACTAACCCCGATTAATGTTTTGGGATCGGTAGGGCGTATTTGTATGATCTTTTTTTTTTGAAGGTGTAAATCCATTATGGACAATTTCAGCTTAGAGTCTATCATTCAAATTAGTGTGGGACTCACACCCACTAAAACAACCTTGTTGTTTCTGCAGTTTCCGAAGGTGGTGGTACTGTTATTTCTAACTTGCGTCGCCACCTTCCTGCCTTTCTTTGCCTTCATCACACCATTCTGTTTAAATCTTTTTTCTCCTGTTCCTCTATAATTTAATTTATCCATTTGTATATAATTTCCTTGTTCTCTTTACTTTCTGTCATTAGTTTTATCACGTTAGATGGTGTTATCCTTTCACCAATCGTTATTTCTGTTCTTGTTTTATTCCTTGTCCTTGTCTCCTCAACTTGGCATATATCACAGTTACTCTCCCTCATTTTCCCTATCCTTTTCAGGTATGCTTTGACACTACCATGCCCAGACAAAAAATGTGTCATAAAGTAATCTGTACTTCTATATTTGCTTCTCGCCAATTTTGTTAGGTCTGGTATTAGTTTCTTTGTACATTCCGCTTTTCCTGTTAGCGCATCCCATTCTTTTTGCCATTCTTTTGCGTATTATTCCTGTTTTCTCTGTATTTTTTATTTTCGTAATTTTCTCTAAGTTCTTCTACCGTCAGATGGATCGGAGGAATACCGGCTATAACTGCCGTTGCCTCATACGAGATCGTTCTATATCCGCTTATTACCCGCAGCAGCGCCTGTCTTTGTATTTTTAACATCATGTTCTTATATCTTTTTATCTTCATACCTCTGTGCCATGTTGGTGTTGATTGTACCACTCCATAAAGCAGTCGTCTCTTTGCATGTGATGGTCCCTTTATGTTTTTCATAATTTTTTGTGATCGATAAATATACCGAGATACTTTACGCTCTTTTGTGATGTTCTATTTAGATCCTCTATTTCTATTTTTATTTTTTTTCTCTTATTTTCTGCATTTTTGTACCTTTGAGCAGCACCGCCTCGCTCTTTTCAACTTTCAACTTTGCCGCTTTCATCCAGTCTTCTATTATTCTTATTGCCTCATTTGCTTTTTCATCCAGTCTATCAGCGTTTGACCCTTCCACATATAGTGCCAGGTCGTCTGCGAATGCTATCGTATTTGCACCAGTTGGCAGCTTCTGATTTAGAAGATCATCGTACAATATATTCCATAACGTCGGTCCTAGTACTGATCCTTGTGGTACACCTGTGCCTGTATTTGTATGATCTGTGGGCACATCTGTGCGGCGTATTCAGTAGTAGACCACCGAACTGAGATAACTGACGATCATGATTTTCATATACTCAGGAATGGTCCATGTGGGTCATAGTTTAAAATATTTTTAAGGGTTATTAGAGGTAATGGATTCGTGTAAGGTACCAATACCGTTTGCCTCGTATATTTATTCTTCTTCTTCCTTACAGAGACTGGTGCATTTCTCGGCAACTATGGTGGGGTCATCAAATTCCTGCCTATTGTTGTACTGCCAGCAATAATCCCGGGGAACAAATATGGGTTGCTGCTAAAAACGAAAACGAAGCAAAACTAAAGGCATCGAAGAACCTTGGCGTATCAGAGACCAGCATTACTTGTGTCAGAGATGAAGACGTCCTCGATACGTGGTTTTCATCTTCTCTTCAACCTTTTGCAGCATTTGGTTGGCCCGAAAAGGTAAACTTCTTTCTTGTTGCTAAAACAAAATTGAACTTTATAATTTTTAGACTGAAAAATTGGGCAAGTATTATCCGTTGTCTCTTATGGAAACAGGGCACGACATCCTGTTTTTCTGGGTAGCCAGGATGGTGATGCTGGGTGTGCAGCTCACTGGTGAATTGCCGTTCAAAGAGGTTCTTTTGCACGGTATTATCTGTGATCCGCAAGGTCGGAAAATGTCAAAAAGCTTGGGGAATGTAGTCTCACCGGAGGATGTTATTAATGGGATTAGTTTGGAGGTAGGTAAGTTGTCGTAGTTCTATAACTTGAACGTCTATTTTGTATAACAATTTCCTTTTAAATTTTGGCATCTTTTATCAGGTGCAAAATAGAGTATCGAAACCAAGCCCGTAGTCAGCGGGGAGGATCTGGGGGTTCAAACCCCTCCCCCTCCCCCGAAATTTTGGAATTTTTGGTTTAAAGATTTTTTAGATGACGATCTGTAATCAACTGATTGTATGTTTATCCTGTTATTCAAGGTGAGTTTTTTTTTTTGATGATCAGTATGGGCATCTCGGAAAGTAGCGGATATAGAGCAATGATTAAATTCGGAAAGATTTGCAGTTTTACTGGCCCAATTTAATGACACTTTCTGTCGATTTAGTCAAATCCCCCTAGTTCCTTTGTTTTTGAATTATAAAAAAAGTGTAATTATTAAAATTGAAGGGAATTGTATCCCGAATATGATTGTCATGCCCTCGTTTGTGTGACAGCTCTCATTTTCGAGGTATGACACAAACTTATCTTTTTTTGAATGGAAACCATAGTTAACTATGTCATCAAAAAATCGGACATTTTTAGAGTTTTTCAACGATATAATACTCGATATAGTTATTCATAAAAATAACGGAATAATGGATGCTGTTCTCTCTTATTTTCACTTTTAACGTAGGTAGTCGTGAAAAAGATTGTTTTCACTTTGACGTTTCCTCATTTGAGAGTAATTCCATTAGTAGTACTGAACTGGCAGTCGATATTGACAAGTTTTCGTGATAAAATGGAATATTCTAACGAAGAAAAACTGAATATGGTGGAATGTTATATCATATGTCATAAAAATTCAATTCGTGCAGCTGTTTTGTACATGGTTTAGAGACATGTGCCTAGACAATCCACAGTTTCCATTAAAGGTGTTATGGTCAGATGAAACTAGATTTACTAACTGCGGTATGTTCAATAGACACAATGAGCATATCTGGGCTAAAGAAAATCCTTTCCATGTAGAACAAAGATGACCCCAGATAAAATTTGGTTTTAATGTTTGGTGTGGTATCATAGGGTCTACTATTCTGGGGCCTTTCATCTATGACGAACCACTTACTGGGGAGCGCTACTTGCATTTCTTGCAATACACTTTTTAAGACAAGTTGCATAATTTGAATTTGAGAACTCGTTTAGAAATTGAGTGGTTCCAACATGATGAAGCACCTGCTTATAATTCGTTATTAGTAAGACAACACTTAGATAATATCTATTCAAACTCTTGGATAGGAAGAAATGGCCAACGCAAATGGCCACCCCGCTCTCCCGAGTTGGTGACCTAAGGGAGGCGGTATTACAAGCAATTGAAGAAATTGATAGGCGGTCTGTGAGGAAAGCGGTAATGTCAATCTTAAAAAGATGCAATTTTTGTCTAAATGAGTTTTTAGTAAGTACCTACTTATTTAGTTTTTTCGTTATATCTGATATACTTAATTAAAAAATCGTTTAGTGTTTTTTGGAATAGTTATTAATAAATCAATTTCATGGCTAACTACGTTAAAAGCGAAAATAAGAGCGAAAAGCATTCATAATTCCGTTATTTTTATGAATAACTATATCGAGTATTATATCGTTGAAAAGCCCTAAAAATGTCCGATTTTTTGAGGTCATAGCCAACTATGGTTTCCATTCAAAAAAAATAAGTTTGTGTCATATCTCGAAAACGAGAGCTGTCACCCAAACGAGGACATTGACAATCATATTCGGGTTACAATTCCCTTAAATTTTGATATTTACACTTTTTTATAAAATCAAAAACAAAGGAACTAGAGGGACTCAATCGACAGAATTTTTTTTTCAAAATATCCAGTAAGCAATGACTTTTTACAAAAATCTTTTCCAATTTAACCATTGCTATATCACCGCTAGTTTCCGAGATCCCCATACTGATCATCAAAAAAAACTCACCCTGTATACCATATGGATATATCATAATTAGCGACCCCGAAAACCTCCTAGTACTGATTTTCAGCCGAATTTGTAACGCTTTCGGCTTTTGGCCAGCTTTTTCGGATTCGGCCCCACTGTGCGTCGCACAGAAAGTTGCAGCTTTCCAATTAAGCAACAGCACACTTTTACAGTAACTAGCTGTCGCCCAGTGGTCGATATTCGACCAATTGTGTCAATATCTCTGGCAGGTTAAGTAACATGAAAATTTTATCGTGACATTCTATCCTAGGACTTTAGGGAGAACAGCAATTACACAGAAAGGATCCAGATTCGGAACCTCTGTGTGATAGTTTCCTCGAAAATCCTAGATGTCGGTCTTACATCTCGCTTCTACAAATAAGTAACGAAATTCAAGTTTTTTTCAGATATAATTCATAGAACTTTATTTGTGTTCAAATTCGTAATTCTTAGTTTAATATGACAACAATTCAACTGCTAATGGGCTACCCTACATATTTATTTTTCTAACACCCCTGTATAGCTATAATTGCACTCAATTCTCTAACATTTATTAAAATCCTCATTATAATAATTCCATCTCATTATATATTTCCACCACCCTGTATATGCAAATGCTTATGGACCACGCATAATATTTTTTAACATTTTTCAACCACCGGATAAACCATTCTGTATATGCCACTGCCTATGACCCACCATATTTACTCTTTTTGTTTATAAAATTTTTAATTATCTTCTGTAACTATAATTCTACTCCGACCTATATTTCAATCATTATATATATGGAACTTTTCGTAGTCTACTCTATAAATCATTTCCTATTCTATCATTTTTTATCACCATCCTGTATATCTATAATTTCTCTTACCCTATATTTCATCTTAACTATATAAACAACTGCTTATGGGTTACGAAATGTTGCATTTCCATTTCCGCCACCCTGTATATGCATCTATGTATAACATTTTTTGCACCACCCTGTATAACTGTAATTTTACTGCACCTTCTATTCCAAGAACCCTGTAAATTCAACCGCTAATGGGCTTCCCTATATAATTATTTTATTAGTTATAATTGCACTCTACTCTATATTTTAAACACCCTAAATATGCAACTGCTGATGTGCCACCCATTAAAAAAAATATTTCTAACATATCTGGAATCGCCTTGTATAATTATGATATTCAACGATTACTTTACCCACTAAACAATAAAAACGCTTGCATGCCACCTCCAGAAGTACATGCTCTAAGTATATAATAGCATTGGTCTGTCTATATATAATTACTCAATGGTTTAAGTCTGGCGGCAGCGGCACGCGGCACATTCATTTGTTTGGTATTGACACTATTGACGTAAATAATGAATTTTTATTATATTTTATTTAATGAATGAACCAATATTATAAATTAAGATTAGCATTCTGCACTGAAGGTCGTCAGTACCTACTAAACAAAACAAAAATGAAGAAAATCGGTTGAGAAACAGAGGAGAAAATGGTACCTAATCGTTTTGTCTTAGCCTATTTATATATAGATAGGTGCATATGAAAATAAAGCAAAAGCTTGTTTAACCTAATTTGCGTGAATTTTTGCCATAATTAGTGTTAAATCGTTGATTATAGAAAAGAAAGATAGATCTTGAGTTAAACTGACGCACACTAAAGTAGATATTGATAAGAAGGAATTGACAATCGATTTTACTATTAACTATTTTAAATAAAAATGTCCCATAGGCAACCATACGTCTTGTACTCAGCTTTTGTAATTTGTAAAGCTTAATATTAGCCTTATAACTTTTGCCTTAGATAATCAGGGCTATATCTGAAGTTTAAATGAAAAATATTTTTTTTCTGCAGCCTTTCAATACGAGAAACATTTAACATAATATGGATTCCATACAGTACAAGCACACATGATTTCTAACTAATAAATTATAGAAGATAGTTAGAGACGTTGGCTGTCTAATGGACCTAGTAATACTCAGAATGAATCCCAAATTTTTCCATGCTTTCCTAAGAATTTCTTCGATATGTAATTGAAATGTTAATGTTAGCATTGTAATGCTTAGTCTAGAAAATTTTATGTGAAAACATTTGGAAATATTTAGAGATAATCTGTTTACACCACAATATTTATACAGTCGATCTAAGTCGTATTGAAGCTCTACACAGTCAGCAATTGCTCTAATAGCTTTGAAAATTTTAAGATCATCTGCGACAAAGAAACTCTAGAGTAGTGAAAATAGTAAAGGCCCTAAATGTGAGTCTTGAGGCACACCTTAAATTACTTCCACATATAAGGCTGTACATTAATTAACTTTAACACCCTGATTGCGATTAGATAAATAAGAGATAAGCCATTGCAGAAGGTTGTCATGTTTGCCGATATTCTGTAGCTTATCAAATAAGGTTGGAATATGGAGCGTTTTAATACTTTTGAGAAATCGGTATACACGGCATTCACCCTGGTTCTTATGTCTAGAGTCTGAAATACATTCCTCGAAGTTTTCTTTAACTTCAATCGTCTTGAAGTGGTTGATCTCACAACGTTTCAATAGCTGCCGGTGATGCATAGCGGCAGAGGCCGAAGAAGAGCTCTCTCAACAAAATTTAACAACAAATTTAGTGGAACGAGTTACATTGGCTACCAAATTCAGACTAACGTCTGAAGTACATATTGTACAAAATATGTAAGATTAGTAACCACTGATCGGCCACGGAAAAAACCATGTTGATTCTAAGTATTTCTTTGAGTTCAAAGAACAAAGTATCGAATATGATATATATACAACCTTTGCAGCAAATACATTTAAAAATTAACCAATTGTTTTTAGCTGATGGAGAAACGATTGAATGAAAGTCACAAGAAAGGTTTAGTATCAAGCGAAGAATTAAAACGTGCCATTAAAGGGCAGAAGGGCATGTTCCCACAAGGCATACCTGATTGCGGCTCGGATGCCTTGAGATTCACCCTGGTATCTCATAACGTGAAAAGTAAGTTTCTTTTTCGCTTTCCTCTGTTTCATTCATGCTTTGAATTTGGAAATAGTTTGCTGCTCGCATTACACCACATCATCCAACAAATACAGGCTGTAATTTGTGTGACGAAAAAAATTAACAACAGTAATACAAGACCAGCCTATTGTTACTCTTTTACATAATATTCCAATAATAATTCAGTATTATATTTCAACTAATCTACACTAAACATTAATGAATTATACACATAGACTTTTAACTTTGTCCTTGAGATGACCCCACAGAAAAAATCCAATGATGTAAGGTCAGGTAATCTAACTGGGCACTCAGTAGTACAACGAAAAGAAGTTTTCTTTTGAGTAGTTTGAGGTGTGTCCACCTTCTCTGAATTGTGGATTAATTTAGTTCTGAGCACCTTGTGAAATAAAGGGTTTTCTAGAGAACTTTGAAATGGAATAAAACAAGGATATTTTTTTGAATTGACGTGACATTTACTTTATTCGAAAGATAATCTTTTGGCATTATAATTTGAAAATATGACTTCTGGCATATGACCGCCACGGCTGACTCGGACGTAGCCTAATCTGGAAGTCCAATTTTCGATGACTTTCTCCAACATTTATGGCCATATATCGGTAATAACGCGGCGAATGTTGTCCTCCAAGTGGTCAATCGTTTCGGGCTTATCGGTGTAGACTAGCGACTTCACGTATCCCCACAGAAAATAGTCAAGCGGCGTTAAATCGCTCGATTTTGGAGGCCAACTCACGGGTCCGAAACGTGAAACTATGCGGTTACCTAACGTTTATTTCAATAAATCAATTGTGGCACAAGCTTTGTGACATGTTGCCCCGTCTTGTTGAAACAACAGCTCGTGTGCATCATGATTGTTCAATTGATGAACGAAAAAGTTATTAATCATGGCTCTATAGCGATCACTATTGACTGTAACGTTCTGGCCAGCATCGTTTTTAAGTAAGAAGTACGGACCAATTATTCCACCAGCCCATAAAGCACACCAAACAGCCAGTTTTTCTGGATGTAACGGTGTCTCAACATGAACTTGAGGATTATCATCACTCCAAATACGGCAGTTTTGTTTATTGACGTATCCATTCAACCAAAAGTGAGCTTCATCGCTCAACAAAATTCGCTTATGAAAATCAGACAACGGCAATCTTGTTTTGGGTAAGCCTTGCTAGGTGATCGTGTGGCGTCAATTCTTGCACGAGTTGAATTTTGTAAGCAGGCAAACCTAGATCTTTCCGCAAAATCTTGAATAAATTGGATGGACACATATCCAATTCCTGGGCACGATGGCGGATAGACTGATTCGGGTTATCCTCTAGGCTACGCTCTCTACGTGGTGCGAAAACGTTGCATATTTAATCGAATTAATTGCTCTGATGGACGATTACGTTGACCGTAATATTGACGTAGTGTGCGATACGTATTTCGAATAGAACCATGATTTTCAAAATAAATTTGCACAATTTGGAAGCGTTGTTCAGGCGTCAGTCTATTCATGATAAAATGCCAAACCAAACATAAATCACTTGACAGCTGACAAGATGGCGGCCGGTTAAAAGAGTGTTGCCAACTTAAAGTTCTATACCTCTAAAAAACACTCCCTTTATTAAACAACTGAGAATACTTCTGCTTAAATAAGTTTGCCACTTCAATTTGACTCCATCTCACTTAACTATATCAGTATTAATTCAGCAGGCGATCTGGTTTAAATTTTTAAAACATCAATTCTATAACTTACAGACTTGACATAAAAATCCACGATATTTACGGAATTTGTTTAATTGTCGTCCTGGCCTAGACAGTTTTTAGGTATTGAATGCAAAGAAGTTCCTAAAACAATGATCCATGAACATGTCAAACCTTATTTATTTTCCAAATTTACCAATATACGTTGATACCTAATCCAGAGTTAGATTAATCTGTGTTTAACTAATCTTAAAAAAATAATAATATTTAAACCTTAGTTAACTAATAATATTTATAATAATTTTCACCCTAGGGCCCCATTCTCGAACCATTCGACAGCTTTACTATAGGACTTTCGACGTAAGTCTCATGAAAAGTTCAGGTAAATAAAGTTTAACATACAGGGTGTCCCAAAAGTCCCGGAACGGCATTTTATCTCGGCGGGAACGCATTTTAGAGAAAATTGTTTCAAACAAAACTTATAGGATTCGTCCCTGACTATCGAATTGTGACCTTGACCTTCAAGGTCAAGTCGATTTTTTCAAATGGGACCACATATTTCTGACCTCGGAAATAGAAAGATCGGAAAATTTTACGTTCAAATATGTCCTTGACCATTTTTAAAACTTCTGGTGGTCCGTAAGGGTGTCCCAAAAGTCCCGGAACGGCATTTTTATCTCGGCGGGAACGCATTTTAGAGAAAAATGTTTCAAACAAAACTTATAGGATTCGTCCCTGGCTATCGAATTGTGACCTTGAATTTGACCTTGACCTTCAAGGTCAAGTCGATTTTTTCAAATGGGACAACATATTTCTGACCTCGGAAATGGAAAGATCGGAAAATTTTACGTTCAAATATGTCCTTGACCATTTTTAAAACTTGACCTCTGGTGGTCAGTAAAGGTCAAGCCAAGGTCCAGAATAACTTCGTTGCGTAGCTCGTCAAATATGGGTTTAAAATTTTTTTTTCAAGAACTAAGGTTTAGGATTTTTCCACGGTAATGCGATGCTTAGTATGACTACGCAACGAATTGTTCTTGACCTTGACTTGACCTTTACTGACCACCAGAGGTCAAGTTTTAAAAAATGGTCACGGACATATTTGAACGTAAAATTTTCCGATCTTTCCATTTCCGAGGTCAGAAATATGTTGTCCCATTTGAAAAAATCGACTTGACCTTGAAGGTCAAGGTCAAATTCAAGGTCACAATTCGATAGCCAGGGACGAATCCTATAAGTTTTGTTTGAAACATTTTTCTCTAAAATGCGTTCCCGCCGAGATAAAATGCCGTTCCGGGACTTTTGGGACACCGTGTATATTAAACTTCATTTATGTCAGATTTCATACGACATACGTCCGAACCCGAGTGGTAGAGCCGTCGAATGGTTTCAAGAATCGGGGCTCTGTACTACTCATAATAGACCATAAACGTTATAGTTCGTTGAAATCAACATAACAAAAAATAGAAAAATATACAGGGTGCCACATTAAAAATGAGAAGTACTTTGGAAAGTTAGAACTCAGTGAATCGCTAACAAACAAGACTATTTATATACATTTTTTTAAATGTTTATTAAGAACTTGACTAGTATCTTGACTATTTGAGATTTTTATTTCTATTTTAAATATCATTTACTTTTTGATTTCAGACCATTTCATTAAGTTCGAAGTCAGCGAATGTCACACAAACAAACTGTTTTGTAACAAAATATGGCAAGCAACAAAATTTGTGAAAATCTGGTTCAAAGCAGTGTCAGAAAAGCAAAAACTTCAACCAACAGAACCAGATCAGTTGTGTACAACAGATAAATGGATTTTAAGTCGTCTAACACAACTAGTCGACACTGTCAATGCATCTTTAAATTCCTATGACTTTCACGTAGCAGTAGCTGCTCTAAAAGATTTCCTATATTATGACTTCTGTGATGTTTATTTGGTATGCTAATTACTTAATTAACTTTGTTGAAGTATTTTTTACAGTTTTATTAATTCTTAATGCAAATAACAAACAACAACGTTTCGGCAACATTTAAAAAAAAGGTTTGAGAGCAATTTTCACATTAGTCAAGAGTTTAAATTAGTACAATTATCGTTTATTGTAGTTAAAGTTTCAAATTGAGTGTTAATAATTTTTCTGTTGCATTTTTCTTGTTAATAATTTTAATTGCTCACTTGCGTATTCACTTTTACGGGAGGCTTTAAATAAATAATAATTTTTCTTTCCTAATTGGATTCAGTTTTAGGAAAAGCAAACTTTGTCAAGTTTATAGATTTTTTTCGATTAGTGATAATATATCTTGCCTCGGAAAAAAGCTACTGCCGGACCTTGGTGCTGAAGAGGCGACACTTTTTCTTTCAAAAAACTACAGCCAAAGAATCAGAGCAACAATCACAACAAGTCACTATGAGGACCAGAATCGAACAAGATTGAAACCTCCAACTTCAGAAAGTGTTGCAAAAGTTCAGCACCCAGTGTTTAATGAAAAAGAGGCCTGACAAGACAGTGCTTGAAGTCGTCTCTTAAAGTTAATTAATGGTTAATACACCAAGACAAGACTGGATATCGTCAAATACTTCCTCACAAAGTCTGTCATTAGCACCCCGAGCCGAACATACAGTGAGGACGCGTGAGTTAGAATAAATTCGTTTAAAATTCAGGTGTTGGTTTTTTGGAAAAACCCTCGGCCACGTCGTTTTTTTTTTGGACTGCCTATTACACGCTCGGTAGTTAGTAAAATAGAAAAAGAGTTTCTAGAATTTGGTCACGTAAGAGACAATTACAAAACCAAACATCTTCCAGAAGATACACAATTCAATGTTTTGCTCGATTTACAAGGAAATCCTCACAAATCCACTAGACAGATAGCTGCAGAACAGTCAATAAGTAAATCTTCTGTTCTAAAATGCTTACATAGAAATAAATGGCACCCATATAAAGACATTTAGTTCAGAAACTTTCTGAAGATAATTTGGACCGGAGAGTAGAATTTTGCGAAATAAAGATGGATAGAGGCAATGCCAACCCGCATTTTTCAAGTAAGATAGTTTTTTCCGACGAGGCAATAGTTTGTTTAAATGGTTCAGACAAAATTTTCGATATTGAGCATCAGAATACCCACATTGGATTGTGGAAAGTCATATACAGTTTCCTAAGAAATATGGGCCGAAATTGTGGGTACTTCAATTGTGAGTCCTTTTTTATTAAGGGAACGCTTAACTCGGAAAAGTATTTAGACCTATTACAAAATGACATAATACCCTGTTTAACATAATGGTGAAAACCCCAATATACTGGCAGATTCGGTATCGTTTCAGCAGGATGGATCGCCCCCGCACTATTCGCTAACAATGCAAGATTATATTATATTTTCCCAAATAAATGGATTGGAAGGAGAGGTAATATTGAATGGCCAGCTAGGTCTCCAGATCTAAGCCCGTTCGATTTTTATCTTTGGGGTAAAATCGAAAGTCTACTTCAATAACCCCGAAAATATCGAGAAATTAAAGAATAGAATTAGGGCCAAAATACAACGAATCCTGCCACAAACGCTAAATGAAGTGTTCCGAGAATTTGAAAACCCTCTTAGGTATTGTCAGGAAGTTAATTGTCAAAAATTTGAACATTTAATTTGATATGTTGAAGTTTATTTTTGCTTCAATGTTGAAAGAAATATGTAATTTTTTTAATAACTGTTAATTTTCGGTATGGGACATTGTACATGAAAAATAAAAATTCAATGCAGAATTTAAAAATAAAATAAAAATCAAATGTTTCCATTTGAAAGAATGAAGTTGATGAACACAATTTATTTCTGACCCACCCTGTATAAATGAGATTATCATCACAAAAATCTCAGCCCAAAAAAAACGACGTGTCCGTGCGTTTTTCCAAAAAACCAAACCTGAATTTTAAATAAATTTGTTCCAATACACGCATACTCACTGCTTAGTATTAGTATCATGTCATTTTGAGAAATTACCTTAAAGCCGCTAATAATGAAGAGCATAATTGAGCGCGAAAAACTTGACCAAAATACGACAGATATTATACAACCAGGCTCAGGAGCCTCTAAGATTACCAGAGAATTAAACAGAGTAAAACTTCAACCACTCACTGCTGATCTTGTTGAGAACGTTCATACAATGAAAAAGATCCATTATTAAGTAAATCAACTCCTCATAACTAAACTTTTTCAAGACATTTGATGGCGTTTTAGAGACAATTCATCTACTGTGTCACAGTAGCCATATGCAGAGCAATATGGGTTAGAATAAGACCAAACCAATGTCCCTAAAGGGAAGATAGTAAACAAATATGGCGAACAGTAAATGATATAGCGAGTCAAAAAAAGAAAATATTAATAACAGATATCACATAAGAAGAATAAACGGCTACATCAACCAAAGTGGTAAATTCTTATGAGGTACCACAGGGTAGTGTTCTGGGTCCGGTTCAATATAAATGAACTACATCACTGCATAAAACAATATATATATATATATATATATATATATATATATATATATATATGCGATGCGATGGGCAAATGTAATGTCGATTTTAAAATTTGCAATGAAACACCCTGTATAGTATTTTAGTTCTTGATGAAACATTTTATTGCGAATATAAAAATATCGGGTTTGATATTGTTTACTTCAATACCTACCGAGATATTAACAGAAAAGTAACTAAGGAAAGGAAAAATTCGATGGTAGCTAAACTCGGTTCAGATTTCATTTACGCCCGATATAAACAAACCGCTCGGTAAGGATTTGTATTTCTATTGGCCAATCGGTGGCATTATACCGTCACAGCCAACTGCACTGCTTGTTCCATAGTCGAATACACGTGCGTTTGTTTAAATGAGGCGCAAATTAAGTCTGAATCAAGTTTAGTAATCCATTAAATTCATTACAGAAGTGACAGTAGTTGTCAAAATAAGTTATTAGTTTTTTTTATTTGAATGTAAAAAGATTATATTATTTTAACTTGATCGTAAAATGGCCGAATTAAGTGAAAGAGAAAGTATAGAAATATAAATTTTGTGACCTTTTTAACATTGTTCATCCAAATACACAAATATCTCTATATCTTTGGAAGAAAATCCTCACTTATCCACTACCGACCTCGCCAATATGCATGGAATTAGCCGTCGTTCAGTAGGAAGGATATTAAGGCGAGAAAAATATCATCCATACAAAATTCGCCTCGTTCAAGAACTGTCCGAAGACGATTTCGACAGACGTTTGCAATTTTGTGAAACGATGATAATACCGTGATAATAATTTTATAAGAAATGTGGTGTTTTCAGACGAAGCTACATTTTGTTTAAATGGTACATAACTGTCGCTACGGGTCGCAAAGTAATCCTAATTGGGTACAAGAGGCTCATACACAACATCCCCAAAAATTGAACGTTTGGGCCGGCATTTATCACAACAGAATCGTGGGACCCTTCTTCCTACAAGAAACTTTAAACGGAGATAGGTATTTACAGCTCTTGGAGACACAAGTTATTCCGGCATTGGAGGTAAATGGACAATTACCAAATAATATCTGGTTTCAGCAGGATGGAGCACCACCCCATTACGCTCGCATTGTTCGAGATCATTTAGATAGGACATTTCATCACAAATAGATTGGAAGAAGGGGTACTTATGGTTGGCCTGCACGAAGTCCTGACCTTAATCCACTAGATTATTTTCTGTGCGGTTACTTAAAGTCTAAGGTTTATGTTGATAGACCAAATAATTCGCAAGAATTAGCTGCAAGAGTAACTCAAGACATCCAGAGAATTACACCAGAAGTAATAGCTAATGTTACAAGAGAATTTAAAAACCGACTTGCTTATTGTCAAGAAGTAAACGGTGCTCAGTTTGAACATATAATACGTTAAGTTAGTTAAGTTAAGTTTCAATGTTTTGAAAATCACTTAAATTTAGTTAATAATTATGATTATGTATTTCTTTTTCCTTTTCTTATTTACTCTTCTGTTAATATCTCGATAGGTATTGAAGTAAACAATATCAGAACCGATATTTTTGTATTCGCAATAAAATGTTTCATCGGAAACTAAAATACTATACAGGGTGTTTCATTACAAATTTTAAAATCGACATTACTTCCGGTAAAACAGGTAGTTCAAAATTGTAAAAAGATTTGGAAACAAATAGGCAATCTACTGCAGTATCCACCTTCTAAGTTTCATTTTGATATCTCTAATAATTCCAGAGATATTTGCTTGGTTCCACACATTTGCCCATCACTGTATATATATCCTTCGGTCTTTTTGGTGATTACTCTGAATAAAATGTTATCAAAAAACAACATCTTGAAATCTGCTCTTACTGGCTGAATGCAAATAAATTATAGATGGAGATAGAACAAATCAAATACAGTTTAGTTGGGTTTTCTATTAAAGCGTGTATTCTGGTTTTTTGAACAGTTAATTGAGAAATATCACTCGTTAAATGTTCAATATGACGGATACAGCTATATTGTACGTCATATTCAGATTCTATACATCATATTATTCTTCCAGTACATAGGACTGTAGTAACTCAAATTACATGTGAACTATTGTATTTCTACGATTCATACCATGATTTGTGAACCCGCAGATATTTTTCTTTGTCCACATTATTGAGACATGATGTCTATAGTTCATCTGACGTTAAAATGACCTCACTATTGGAGAGTTCGTTGCATTTATTTTGTCAAAAATATATCTACATGAGAATAACTTCTAAGTTTGCATAAGCAACCTTATGAATTTGTGTGTATGCGATTTAAACCAAATATTTTCGTACAGTGGTATTAATTTTTTTATTTAAAAGCAAATTTTAAACTGTTCCAGGAAACTACTAAAAGAGGGCTACAGGCATCTGATAGCTCAATCGCAGCAGCACATTGCTGGGTTCTTTCAAAGTGCCTAGATGTTGGATTCAGGTGTTTAGCTCCATTTATGCCAGTATTATCGGAACATTTACACAAGTCTTTGCCCAAATTAGATGTTCAAGAAAGTTGTCTGCAATTTCCAATACCTGAAGTAATTTAAGAAATGTCTTTACTTTTCATTCAATATTAAAATTGTTGGTGTTTGTAGGAAATGAAATGGAAAAACCAAGAACTGGAAAATGATTTTAGAGAACTGCTAGAGGTAGTAAAAACTTTAAGAAGACTGAAAACAATTTTCAACGTGACAAAAAAGCATGAACCGCAAGGTAATTTATAAACAAGATACGTTAAAACGTTGGAGATAATAATGATTGTATCTATTCTAGCTTACATAGTAAGCAACTGGTCATTCTTGGAAGACATCAACAACGTAATTGCAGATTTATCAGCTTGTTACAGCGTCCAAGTATCAAACGAATTTGATCCCAGCATTTTAACATCTTGTGTCAAAGATTCATCAGGAAGCACGAAAATATTTCTAAGTATTCACGAGGAGATAAAGAAAAATCTCGAAGTTGATTTGCCCAATATGCAGAGGAAAAGAATGAAACTCCTTAATGAATTAGAAAAGTTGACGAAATCGGCGCCTGGTCAGAAAATCGGACTGAAAACTCCTTCTCAAATACAAGAATCAAATTCTAAAAAGGTGGGTTTATTAAATTTGTTATTATTTGAGGTAACAATTTCTTTTAATTTTCTTTCAGGTTTCAATACTAGAGGAAAAGATCGCACGGATAGATTACATTAGTAGTTTCATTACAAAGTAAATAGTTTTGTTAATAAATTTTTTATCTATTATCTTTTGTTTTTCTGTAACAACAATGTTACGTTTACCTATCTATACACATTATTTCAGAGTTATAAATTAACTCTCATTTACCATATCCGGGTATTAATTTGGAAATTTCAATCGATCATTTGTCGAAAATAAAAAAAATTACTCTACAATCCATGACTCTGACAGCTCAGGTCATTTACTTTCTAAAATTTAAAGTATAAATACATATATGTATTGAAAATATTTGGCAATTCGGAATCAATTTATCTGGACGAGTCCATTCGAAAAATTGCTAAGGGGTGGTGCTTGTGAAACTATATCCTTATAATAAATCATTGTATTGCAAATTTTAATTTTAAGCAGACACATTTATATTTCTGACATAATATGGATTTCTGTAATGAATTTAGCAAAATGGAATAACTAAACTCCATTTAGATAGATACTGATGATAATGATGGAGCAATCATTTTTAATATGCATAAGGCATTAAATTAAAAAAAAAAACGAAAATGTGCCTTTCTTTACATTTCATATTTTGATTATTATATAGAAATGAAACGCTGATACAAATTGATAATAGTTAATAACAGAAAAATAATTTGGTCACTTGCGAGTTGGACTTACATACTAAGGGTTCCGTACCACCTTCACGATTCTAATATTCCAGTTTCAGACAAGCAGGGAATGAGTGCATTTTCTTATATTTACCCTAATATCTTTTTTAAGCGTTTTAAATTTATAAAAAATATACACTTTCATTTTCCACACAAAGACATTTTATTTTATCTGCTTCAGGATTGGATTGATTTTTATAAGAATACATATGTATTTAATTTTCTAATTTGGCCCCCAAGAATTAACATTACAGTTTTATGTTACTAATAAACTTTCAGGAGGCCCGGTAGATTGGAAGATAAAGGGCAAAATAGGTCAAGTTTTAAATTATAAATTATTAAATCTGTTAATCAAATTATTTAAAAATCCAAATAAAATATATTTTTCAAAATTTAAAATGTGTAGTTTCTAAATTAAGAGGAATTAAGTCGATGTTTAATATTTTTGTTAATATCATTTAAACAAATGATTTAAAAATATGATATATTTGTAATATACATAATGAGCCTTTTAGTTGATATATTACATGATGCGTTTGAAAATTGAATTTTTATTTTCCATTTAATTGTATAAATTGTCCCTAAAATTACCATGGAGGTTTTCTAATAATTTTTCTTATAAATTTCAAGTGAGTCTCAGTACCCCTAATTATTTTCAAAATTTTACGTAATATGGTTTCGGAAATAAAGCGAGAAATGAGAATATTTTATATCTTTATGTTAATATCGTGTAAACAATTAATTATAAAAATGTGAAAAACATTATTTTGTATTACTCATAATGAGTAATACAAAATTTGATATATTGCATGGTGGGTTAAAAAATATTTTTTTATTTTCCGTTTAATTCTATATTTTGGCCCCCAATATTAATATTAGGGGTTTCTTCGTATTTTTCCTGTAAACAAAAAAAATTGGTCTTATAGTTTGGGGAATAAAGGGGGAATTTATAATTTTTTTAAATATATTTTAAAATATTCATTTTAAAAAAATTTAAAAAGTATTATAGTATTCGTCATATGAGTCCTGTGATTTGATATATTACATGATCCGTAAGAACCAAGTGTAATTTTTTATTTTTCATTTAATTCTGTCATTTGCCCCTGAAAATCAACATTAGGGGGTTTCTCCTTATTTTTCAGTAATGTTCGTGTGAAGGGCTGCACCTCTATTTTTTTTCAAATTTTTGCGTCTTATAGTTTCCGAGATAAGGGGGGGAAAGCGTGTTTTTTAATATTTTTGTTAATATCTTTTAAATAATTTATTTTAAAATATTAAAAAAATGTATTTGTATTCGTTATAATGAGCTCTTTGATTTGATATATTACATGATCCGTAAGAACCAAGTTTAATTTTTTATTTTTTATTTAATTCTTTCATTTGCCCCTGAAAATCAACATTAGGGGGTTTCTCCTTATTTTTCAGTAATGTTCATGTTAGGGTCTACACCTCTATTTTTTTCAATTTTTTGCGTCTTATAGTTTCCGAGATAAGGGAGGGAAAGCGTATTTTTTAATATTTTTGTTAATATCTTTTAAATAATTTATTTTAATAATATTAAATAATTTTATTTGTATTCGTTATAATGAGCCCTTTGATTTGATATATTACTACATCCGTTAGAAACAATTATAATTTTTTATTTTCCATTTAATTCTATAATTTGCCCCCCAAAATGAATATTAGGGGTTCCTTATTTTTCCAGTAAAGTTCAGGTGAGGCGCTATATCTCTGTTTTTTTTTCAAAATTTTACATCTTATGGTTTATGAGATAAGGGGGGGGAATGGGTAAAAAAATATATATTTTAGTTAATATCTTTGAATTCATTTATTTTAAAAATATGAAAAAAATATATTTGTTTTTGTCATAATGAGCACTTTTATTTGATATATAACATGATGCGTTAGAAACAATTTTAATTTTATATTTTCCATTTAATTCTGTAATTTGCCCTCCAAAATTAAAAGTAGAGGTTTCTTCTTATTTTTCCAGTAACTTCAGGTCAGACCCTATACTTCTAATTTTTTTCAAAACTTTACGTTTTATAGTTTCGGAGATAAGGGGGGGAGAATGGGTAAATTTTAGTATATTTTCGTTAATATCTTTTTGACTATTTTTTTTAAATATGAAAAAAATATATTTGTGTTCCTCAGAATGGAACATTTTATTTGATGTATTACATGATGCGTTTGAAAAAAAATTATTAATTATTTTTAAATTTTCATTTAATTCTATAATTTGCCCCCCAAAATTAATATTAATGGTTTCTCCTTATTTTTCCTGTAAAGTTCGGGCAACGTTCTATATTTTCTTTTTTTTTCAAAATTTTAAATTCAGTAGTTTCGGACATCGGGGGGGGGGGGCGATCGATTTTTTTTAGTTTTTCCCCCAGAATTACATCTAAAATCAAAATTTCTTCTTTTACGATATGTACTCCTGATCGAGTCACGAAATTATATATTGATACCAAATTTCAATCTCTTCCGTCCAGTAGTTTAGGAGAAAATTGCTGTGATGTGACAGAGGCAGAAATCCTGAGTGATATTATAAGGGTATCCGTATTTTGTATATACAGAACCCTAAAAAGTTAGTTAACAATGCAATTTTTATGTTGTAATAGATACTAATTAATGACACTTCACATTTCTTTAGATATACATCTTTTGATCTTTTATTGAAGTATTTACAAAAGTAAAATTCGCCTGCAGCAGCTTTCGCATTTTGCATATTATCATTGCTCCGTCATTATCATCTGTGGCTAAATGGAGTGTCTGGTTAAAATTAAAATATACCTACATTAGAATTATTTATTATAAGGTTATCGTTTTACAGGTGCCACCCATTAGCAATTTTTCGAATGGACTCGTCCAGAAAAATTGATAATTAAGGAATTTTCAATACTTTATTTATACTTTAAATATTGGAAAAGCAAGATGAAGGGTCTCTAGATCAAATACACCATTTGGTGATTTATTCATAATTCATCCGGTGAGGTAATATGGCCTTTTAAAAAAATATGGCTTACATAGGACTGACTGAAATTTTGCAAAAATCGCCAAGGTATTTATTTATTTGGAACATGAATTGTGTTTGGGCCATTTAAAAACAGCCCTAAATCAAAATGGTTTTGCAGACCAGCAATTACCTGACCAAAAAGGACAGATAAATGTGTGTATGAAATTCCACGTGCAATCTGCCACAAGACCTATATGGGGCAAAATAATTGAAGAATTGAAACCAGACCGGATGAACACGAGAAAGTCCTAAGGAAGAAAGGAGAAATATCATCGATGGCGGAACACCGAATAGACTTTGAAAACACAAAAGTACTAGGAAAAACAGAACACCTGAAATCGAAACTGGTAAGAAGGCAATTAAGATCGTCAAAGTACTTAAGGTCTAAAATCACGCGATGAAAACCAGACATTATCTAGTTCATGGAAAATTCTATTAAAGATCATATCGACCCAGCACGACAGTATAACAACTCAACCAGAAATGACTGACCAAGCAGCGAGCGGGGACGTGTCAATTGAGCGGCAAGGGCCAATGGGGTATAAAGCATCATTAAAATCAGCAACAAAGACTAAGTCTAAATACTAAGCGACAATCTCAGTATTTATGTCATTAGACATTATAAACACAAAAAATCTCCTTGAAATTTGGACCAAAATAGAAACACTTGCAAAATAAACGAGGCCGATTATGTTGTATATAAAAATTTAAACTTGATACCATAAATCCTAAAATTATCTTCACTTGTGTGGTTTATAAAGGAATTTGAGATGTTAATTATATCTCACATTCTTTACTTCAAGTGTATTGATAAATTAATGCGTATATTTGTGGAATTTTCACACAACAAACAGAAAATGTAGGCTGGAATTTCTTGGGCTCTTGAAAATGAAAAAAATACAAGCCCTCATTTACATGTTCTAAATAAATAAATTTTGAAAAAGGCAACATTATAATTATTAACTGATTTTTACAGCACTTAATAAGTATGTACTGAGCTAACATTATGAATCAGGCCGCAACTAAACTCTAGTTAACAGATTTAAAATTTTTGTCAATTCACCTGAAATTGCCGTAGGTAGTTTACAAATCATAAAACACTAAATGAAAAAAGTAGGAGGTTCTCATTTCGTCTGTTTTACAGAAATTCTTAATAAACTTGTCAATGTATAGATACCTTTTGGTGGGAGGCGGGATTTTCACTTCGAGAAATCGCTAACCGCACGAACAGAAATCCAACTACTGTTATGAGATGTTGTCAAGCATGGTTTGATAATATCCAAAATCGGAGAAGAATAGACACCGGACGTCGAAGACGCACAATTGAAGTTCAAGATCGACTATAAGACTTATGGCCTTTAGAGACCGATTTTCAACAGCCCTACATTTGGCTGATGAGTGGTTAGGAGAACAAAGCCATCTTCTAAGTGCCGGAACGGTCTTTTAAATTGCATTGTGCTACCTCTGACCGCTGAGCATCAACGGCAACAACTACAATAGTGCAGAGAACGACAACATTCGATTGTGAAATGACATAAGAGCGTCTTCTCTGATGAATCTCGATTCTGCTTGGGTGGACATGATGGCCGAAGAAGGGTTAGACAACGTCGAGGAGAAAGACGTCAACCTCAATTTGATGTTGAGCGACATGTACACCGAACAGTAGCCCTTATGCATATGGAAGTAGGTCACCTTTAGTCTTTGTTCGAGGCAACATGACTGCGACAGGAAGTTGTGGCGACGTATATATTCCTTTTCCTTAAAAGATTCATGGATCCCATATTGCATTTTCAAGATTTTAAAGTAAAAAGTGCTGGTTAGGTTTTGAATCGCTAAAAATTATGGATTTTCATATTAATTTGAGGCGCACAATAAAGTTGTCTTGAGTCGTTACATATCCATATATAAATAGACTGAGATATAAGGCGCTGTAGAATACAATTATGCAGGGTGGTTCCAGATAACTTAGAAACCAAAAACAATCAATAAAACAGGTGCCGTCGCGTAAAGGAAATTACCAAATAAAAGTTAATCACTGACCTTTTAAGTCGAAGCCCTGCAGGTTTTCTTGATTCTTCTTTCTTCAGAGGCTAGCCTCGCAGCTGGTCGGAACTGTTTTAGAGCTTTGTCTGGACGACACTTTACACAAAAAATAGGGACGTAATGTTCATTGATTGAGCAAATAAAAAATGCAGGTTTAACAAACAAATTATGCGCTTTTGTAAACACAAAAGAAACAAAATGAAACCGGTTTAGCGGTTGTTACGACCGGAACTAATAACTCGCGGAATCGTAACACAATAACAACAAAAGCGGCCGTCTTACGACGGAATCAAAAGCGTCCGAATAGCGCGGAAGACAATACCCGAATAACGAATACTGTCTTTATTTTACACGCAAAAAAAACACTTAAAATTAGCATTAGCGCGACGGAAGGTTTTGGAAAAGGTGCAGAAGTTTAAAAATTAATGAAATAATTCAATCAAATCTAAGCAATACACTAAAGAAATTGCGGGAACGCAACAATACCTTTTAAACAAATTATTTTTAAAATATGAAAAACATCATATTTGTATTCGTCATAACGAGCCCTCTCATTTAA
This sequence comes from Octodonta nipae, assembly GCA_034190945.1. NCBI lineage: Eukaryota > Metazoa > Arthropoda > Insecta > Coleoptera > Chrysomelidae > Octodonta > Octodonta nipae. Next base: position 83,079,011 of record CM067223.1, on the reverse strand, counting down.
TATATTATTAACTAGCACACCCGGCTCGCGTTGCTGTGGCTGAGTGATTTAAGACAGATTTGAAAGACAAATTTAACACAAATTAACATAACATTTTTATAACATTTATTCAATAGTATATATACTCTAAATATCTTTAATCGTAATGAATCACAGTTAATGTTCAATGAAGCGCCAGTCGATGTACACTATTTTTGGTCAAGGCGCCATCTGTTCCTGACTTATGGAACGTACGATTAATAACAACAACCAACGTTGATGATCAGTTTATTATTAATTATTAAGACCATTAATTTAAATAATAACTATCCTATCATCTAAGTTGGACCAAATTACATATATATGCCAACTTTCATGAATATCGGTTGACTCGTTTTTGAGTTTATTCGGAACATACAGAGTGACACGGATTTTTTATATATTAAGATTTTAATTTTTATTTTTTCATTTAATTTGTTTCCCAAAATTGATATTCGGACTTCACTTTATTTTTTCCTTAAACTCTAGGTAAGTTCCGACAGTACATATTTTAAAGATTTCCGGCTCAAGAGTTTTGGAGGTAAAAAGGGCTAATGGTCGATTTCTATAAAATGTATTCCCAGAATAATTCCTAAAAATCAGAATTCCTTGATTTATGCAATGTGCTCTGTATCGATACACATCCATACCCAATTCCAACATTTCGTTCAAGAGATTTAAAGAAAATATGCTACGAGACACACGTAACACGTAAAACGGATTTCATATATTTAGATTCAATGACCTCAATTTAGCTAAATTCAGTTCCAAAGTCCTAGTCCTACATAACTTAATTTCCTAGGAACTCATAATGTCCACATACTAAGATAAAAATCAGCAATATTGCTGTGTGGATTTTCCAGTTCTTGCAGTTTCAAGAAAGTATCTCAGTAGATCTAATCTATATAATTGCTAGATAATTATTTCATGATTCTTTTTAAATACTAAAGATAAGGCAACATCTAATTGTCGATTAAAATTTATTTGTTTTTATATACATTTCAATTTTAAAAATGTCAAGTAAGTATTTGCCATTTTTATTTAAATTGGATATTATTTTGTTGATTCGACTTTTAGGTGACTGTAGTTATTTGGGTATTATCGTATTAAGTTTCATCACAGTAGGCCTTGGTAAGTAGGTACATGTAATATAATATTGTACAATTGCTTTAGAGTAATAGCTAAATTGTAGGACAAGAAAGGTGCTTATTAATTTTGAAATAGGTACCAATTTTTTCACATTAAACAGCCATATTTATTCTGACCAGATCAAATCTAGTTTTTTTGTTAGGTATAGCTAGTACCAATAGAAAAATTTGAGTTGTAAGTTGAATGTTTGTAAAAGTTTATAAAACAAACGAAAGAGCGATATTTCCTATTGCAGATTTTAATTGTTTAGTGCTTGACGAATATCAAAACTTTAGTAGTATGACTCATAAGACTATGTGTATTTTGTAATGCAAATTACTGAAATATTTCTGTATAATGTAGGTAACTAAATTTACCTTGATAAACTATTAATATAAAAAATATTAGGGCAAATACCTGAGCTAAATAAAAATGTCAAACCCTTACATATAAAATTGTTAGTATGACTTGTAATGATCGTGTAACTTCTGCACGACTTGACTGATTGAAGTCATATTCACACAATATTTTGCTATATCTATATTAATAAAACGATATTATTTGTATTTACACAATATGTTCGGTTAATAAATAAAACAGTTTTCTATTTCATAGACATCTAGGAATTTCAAAAAAAAACTAGCTCACTGAGACTCCAAGTCGGAAGTCGTACAGTGTATCACGCGGTTTTCCTAAGAATACTAGGATAGAAATCATACGAGAGAACTCGTAGGATAACTAAAGGCAATTATTATACTATCGTTTCAAGATTTTCAATCCATTGAATGCAAGACAATTTATTGTTTCTAGTCGAGAACCTTCATCAGTTGCGCTCCTCTCAACTGATAGAAATACGAGAGCTGCCTTTTATATTTCGGGATTGGACAGCTCTATCGTAAAGTTTTACATTTTTGAGGTTATACGTACTCAGAACGTTTTGACATACGAGCGATATGTGTTGTTTACAGTAACTAAATCGTGAACATTTTCATGCGATTATTTTTTATAACTTTCGACGTGGATTAAGTCAGCAAGAGTGCATGGATGAACTTAATTTAATTTTTGGCGATGAAACTATATCAAGGACCACTGTTTATCGATGGTATGGCGAATTCAATCGAGGTCGTAGTTCACCCCAAGACGAATTTCGTGAAGGTCGTCCAAAAACAGTTGATATTGCAAGATCGTCATGTGACCTATCGTGAGATTGAGTCAACCTTACACATTAGTGGGACCAGCATACATTCAATATTGCATAAACATTTGAATGTCAAAAAAATTTGTTCGCGTTGGATCCCACACAATTTGTGAATCGTTCAAAAAAAAGGTTTGTGTCGATTGGTCGAAAGAAAAGCTCAAAAAATACGATCGCGATGCTTCAAAACATAGTGACAGGTGATGAATCGTGAATTTACGCGTATGAGCGCGAAAGTAAACAGCAGTCGACTGTATGGGTGTTTCAAGATTAGCCGAATCTAACAAAAGTTGTTCGCGCACGAAGCACTTCCAAGCAAATGATCGCCTGGTTTTTCGGAAAAACTGGACATGTCGCAACCGTACCACTAGAATAACGCAGAACAGTCAATTCTGACTGGTACACAACCATTTGTTTGCCAGTTGTCTTCCAAGAAATGAGGAAAACCAACCGCCGAAGACGGATCACTCTTCACCACGACAATGCGAGCTCTCACACATCGGCTCAAACAACTGCATTTTTGACCACTTAAAACATCGATTTGATGAGTCATCCGCCTTATAGTCCTGACTTGTCACCAAATGACTTCTTTTTATTCCCGTACGTAAAAAACAAACTGAGAGGTCAACGTTTTTCGACACCTGAAGAAGCAGTTGCTGCGTTTAGAATGCATGTTTTGGAGATACCTCAATCAGGGTGGAAAAAGTGCTTCGACAATTGGTGCAAACGCATGCAAAAGTGTATAGATCTTCATGGGGAATATTTTGAAAAACAATAAAGCGATTTTCGATGACTAATATTTGTTTTTGTTCTCTAGTCCCGAAATATAAAAGGTAGCCCTCGTATATATATTTTATCGCAAAATGAATTTCAATATCTATATTTTACGTATAAACATCATTTCTGTAGAATTCGATTAACCAATTCAACATATTTATTGTTATACACGGAATTAAAAGAAATCAAATTCATTTGTTGTAAATATAAATCGTTATTTTTCCGTTAAGGTGTTTTAAGGACATACCTTATATCGTTTTTTAGAAAATCGGTAAAAACTTTTTATCCAACTTTCTTATACAGGGCTTGCATTTCAAATAAGTAATCAAGAATATGCCACAAACAACGTTTAGAAGACAATTGCATTTCAAAATTCGCCACTCAAAATAACTTCACGTATCGGTCACCCTGCATTTTCAGAATATCAGAATATCACTTATACAAGTTTAAATACAAAGGGTGATACCTCTTTTTAAAGGTCTACTTTTCTGCCAATCTTTTGACACATCATTTTTTAATCGAATAATTTTTTACAAAGTAATGACCTAGAGACAGTAAAAAAATATATTTTTTAAATAATTGCTAATTACACCAGAATTGGTTAGGGTGGTTTTTATGGTCTCTGATCACGAATCCCAGGTCAGATTTGCAAAATTCTAAATGGCGGACCTAATATGGCAAAAGAATTATTATTAAATCAACCGATATACGCCAAAAAATAGATTGGAATTAAATCAAAATAAATGTCAGTTAGCTAACTTCAAGATAAAGGTTCTTAATTGATCTCCATATAACTGTGTCTTCATAAGTTAGAATCAAATAAAAAACTAGCTTATGATAATATTAGGCCAACAATTTTTTGTTCATAAAAAGATTTGCTTTGTCTGAAGCGTATACTATAATCATAACATGTAATATTTTCAACAGTACACGACGTTTGTCAGCAAATAATAATTTTGCTAAAAACAGAAGTAATTTTATTTTTGACTAGCCGATATCCGCGGTTTCATCCGCATATGGAACATACAATTTCTATGAATATATGAAAATTTATTTATATGACACATTTTTCTAATCCAGAATATATTTCACCTAAACAAATTTTATTCAAAAAAATTTTGACCCACTTTATATAACTGTCACTTTGTAGTGTATATTCAGCTGTTTATTTGTCGCCAAATATAACAGTTTTTTAAACACCCAACTATAGCCCTACCCCACCCTATATCTCTGCTTATAGTCTACGCTATATAAAAGTTATTTTAGAAAGTTTTTGAGCCACCTTCCAATGTATAATTTCCCTCCACCTTATATCTTAACCACCCTTTATATACAACTTTTTCTAACATTCTTTTAAACATTGTCACCGGTCTACCATATCCAACATTTTTTTCCTTTTTTATCTATCCTGTAAAACTATAATTCTACGCCTTCCCCGATTTCAATCACTTTATGTATCCAACTACTTATTGGCAACCCAATATAAAAAAATTCTACCACACGGTATTACTATAAATCCACCAATCCCCAACATATTTGACCCCCCATTGCAACTGCTTACGGGCCACCCAATATAACAATTTTATTCATCTGTTATTTGAACCTCCTTGTGTAACTGTAAACCTACTTCCAACTATATTTAAACTATCTTGTATATGCTACTGCCAATCAGTCAATTATTATAACGCATCTATCAATTTTTTAACCATCGTGTATAACCAAAATTTTGAACCACAAAATATTTCAAACACCCTGTATATGCATCAGCTTATTGACTACCCAAAATAACTTTTTTTAAATACTTAACTATAACCGTATTCCACCCTATGGGTTAACCTATATAGCCTTTTTTCTGATATTTTCTAAACCACTGTGGAAAGTATATTTCAGTACCTGGGTGACCGAGCTTCATTCAAGGTTTTATCATAAACGTACATATATCCAAATAATCGGACATTTGCTATGTAAACTAATTTAAACTCCCTAACATAATATCTTTTTCTTACATTTCTTATTTACATGGTGTTACTACAATTCAACTCCCCCCTATATTTCAACCACCCTATATATGCAACTTCTTATAAAAATCCCATCCAAACATTTTTTTTAACATTTTTTTAATCACGCTATAATTCCACTCGATTCCATATTCCAACAACCCTGTATATGCGACCGCCATTCTACAAACACTTTTGTTTCCAGATTCTTTCATTTTTATTCTAACATTTTTGTCAACACTTTGTATAATTATAATTCCGCTCCAGCATATATATGCAACTTTTTACAGGCTACCTAATAGTCCAAGTAGTTTGTATGTGACTCCTGTCAACCCTGCCTGGAGCAATGGTTCTGGTTACCCCTGGTTGAAATAATCTGCTCTAACCCTTGGTTTGTACATGTTTATGGTGGCCTCCACCTCTAGATTAATGAGCAAGGAGGCCTTCTTTTCAGTTTTTATGCCACTAAATCAATCTTAGATTTCTTTGAACTTCCACATCTCTGATACCGTTTATAAAACTATGTTACCAATTGATCTTAAGTGTAATCTGGTATATCTGGATAGAATAGGTGTACTAAACGTCTAACCGCTGACTTAAATTCTTTTAGACTTTTTCCAGATTCTTGTGTGTTTCCACTCATCACACTGTACAACTAAAATTTCACACCACCATATGTTTTAACTACCCTGTATATGCATTTATTTATGGCCACCTATTGTTATTTTTTGCACTACCATGTATAATTATAATTCCGGTACATCCTATATTGTAACCACCCTGTAAATGCAAATAGCTACCATATAGGTTAAAACATTCTGTTAACATTTTTTTAGCGACCTGCATAACAATACTTTTACTCCGCCCTGTATGTCAGCTATCATTAATTTCCAATTGCTTATGGGTACCCTCCACAATTATTTTTTCTCGCTTTTTTCTAGCCATACTATAATTCCATTTGAAACTATATTTTAACTCATCCAAAAATTGCCTACCCTGCTAATTTTTTCACCTTGAAAACTTGAAATGTCTGGGTATAAAAGTATAATGCTAGGAAATTATGACGCTTACGTAGGTTACTGAACGCTTTGAAATTACAAAGCAGCCGCCTTAATTGTCAAACTGTCTCAGTAAAAGGATTTTTCCTAAAGATGAGACCCTCACTAATCGATTTCTATATATATATATATATATATATACAAACATTGCTCGTATTATAATATTAGATATCTACAACGGCATCGTACATTACGAAATATAACGTTTTTTATCCACTCTGTTTAACTATAATTCTACTCCACCCTCTATTTCAACCACCCTGTATATGCAGTTACTTATGGGACACCCAATATAACATATTTTATATCAATGTTAGTCTAAATCTGGTAGTCAATATAACTCGTTTCCTTGGACTTCCATCGTCTTGAAACATTTCAAGACGATGGAACTCCAAGAAAACTTCGATGAATATTTTACATCACCCCTGTAACTATAAATCCACCAATTCTCAACATATTTCACTGAAACTTCTTGAGAGCAAACATAAAAAATTGCATGGTATTTATTTATATATTTATATTTTTAGTATTTGTCATCATATGATAATTAAAAATACTTGCACCGCATCCACTAATGTAAATAATATTTTGCTTTTAGGGTATGATCCGTTTTGCCCTTACCCCTCCGGAGAGACGACATTTTACCCTGACTTTGAAGATTGCCATAAATTCTACGAGTGCTTCGCTGGGCGCAAATTTGTACTTGCCTGTCCAAGTAATTTATTTTGGAATGATACAGCAAAAGCCTGTGATTACCGCTGCGGTAAGTTACATTTCAAAACGCAAAAATCTCAGTGTGAACAATGGGCGCTGTCGCAAAAACGATCCAAACTATTAGTTGTTATCAAATATTCAAAGTATACTATAGCTTCTTGGAACTAAATTTGGTACTGGTAATGATAAAATCGAAATAGATGAGAACGAAATAGAGAAAGTTAACGAGTTTGTATATCTAGGAGAAACAATTATATCAGGCAAGCAAAACCAAACTGTAAGATTACAAAAAGAATTCGTATGACCTATGCCGCAGTGGGAAAACTCAACAGTGTTCTAAAGGATCCAGATATCTCTATAGACGTAAAAAGAAAAACAGTTCTCTCTTACGGCAAGGAAACCATGAAAATCACAATTCATTCATTAGAGAAACAGGTTAACAACAACTCATGGAGCTATAGGAAAAGCAATGTTAGGAATCTCACTAAGAGACCGTATTAGAAATGAGGAGATAAAACAGGACAGTAGTAGAAGATATAATAGATAAAATTGCAGAAATGAATGTTGAGCTGGACCTGGCTAGTGGCTGAGCAGGAAAACAGTCCACGAACTAATAGAATTGTACAATGGTGATCACGCGAAGCACAGGAAGACCACCAAAATGATGGGTAGATGACATTAACACAACAGGGGGGGCGATGGCACCAATTAGCCCAAAGTCGAATGAAGTGGAAAATTCGTGGGGAGTCCTCTATCCAGCAGTGGATGCAGACAGTCTGTTAGAAAGAAAAAGACTAGGAATAAATGAGTGAATGGAATAAAGAATGCATGATTGACTTCTTCTCATTAGACGTCTTCGTTGGTCCACATGACAAGTTCAAGAGCTCTTCGGCGGATTGTTCTATTGTACTGAACACTACTTTTAAATTTCAAAGTCTGTCATTAGTAATTAATAAAAAGTTTTTCTGGATTAACATTACACTCTCGCATTTGCGTTAAATTTATCTATTTTAATGTATACTTCAGTACTAATTTACATTTAATAAATAAATTTAAAAAAAAAAACAAAAACTGACTTCAAATTAAAATTAACTAAAAAGCACGAAATAATTTATGCTACAACAATTAAATACTTTTTATGAAGTCGGTGCCGATTGAAAGTGAAAATATTTTGGGAAGTACATCGATGAGTTTTACTTCGCAACTTCGCTGTTGAAATTTGCACCGACTTTATAAAAAGTATTTAATTGTTGTAGTTAATTTTAATTTGAAATCGGTTTTTGTTTTTTTTTAATTTATTTATTTCACAAATTTTAGTGATGCAATGGCTTAATTGGATGCAGTTTTCAAATCTAACTAACTTTTTCGATATTGCCTTTACTCGAACCGCAAATATTGATGGCCACCCTACCTAAGAATTTTATTCATTATTTTTAAGAACTGCCTCCTGTATCTAAAACTTCGATCAATATTTAAACTGTCTTGTATATATTGCTGCCAATTATTCACCCATTAAAACTTACTGGTCTATCTTTTTTTTAACCATCCTGTATAACTACGCTAAATAACCCTTTTAGAGATATTTTGTCACCATTCTGGAAAATATAATTTGTTTCCACCTTATATGTCAGCTACCCCATATATGCAATTTTTTTCTAACATGTTTTAATCATACTGTATAACTGTAATGTTACTTTACCCCATGTTTCAGATATTGCATATATGCAATAGCTCATGTTATATCTTAAAAATAAAGTAGAACAATTTTTTTATCAACACTATTTAATATTTCAACTCTATCCTCTATATCAACCATATTGTATGTGCACCTACTTTTTCCCAACCAGTTTGACATTTTTGTACCACCCTGTATGAATATAAATGCATTAATTTCCAAGAAATTTCATCAAAACTGCAACTGCTTATGGAGCATCCTATGTAACAATTTTTTAAGGTTAAACTACTTACCTCTGCTCCTCTCTATATTTCAAGTATCCTTTCTGTGCAACTGATTATGAGTTACGCTATTTAACATTTTTTCACCTAATTTTTTAAAGCTCAGTATAAAATATATTGTCTCTTCATTAACCCTTCGCCAGAAACGTTATACAGGTCGATTTTTTCGGAAACGTCGGTCTCCCACACCGATTTTTCTTTTTTCAGAACTTTTGTGGTCTAGGAACTAACTTGGATATCGGTTGTCTTTATAGTTAATCCTGCGAGAAAAACCATATCAAAGTCAATGTTGTTGGTATAAAATGCCAGTAATTAATCAGATATATATTTATGCATTGTTCTTTATTGTTAGCAAAAATCTCAAAAATGAAACAAAATAAATCAAATATAATTCTTAACCCACAAAGGACAATAATAAAAAATACCAGTTAATTGGACATATAAGTATTTAATCGAAAAATAAATTTAAACTATGCTTCTAAATCTTCTACATCCAAACAATCACAGCACAAACCTTGAACTTGAAGATGTTCCAAACACAGGAATCGATTGCAACGGAAGCAACTGTATTTCGTTTTTCAATTTTTATATCACTTTCCTCTTGAACATTATCTTCGGTAAAACTATCGTCATCGTCGTCAGGTTCAGATTCGGACGACAACACTTCCTTATAAAGAGCTTCAAGCCGTTATTGGTCCTGTTCATAATTATACCATTTTCGAGAACTATTTTTTTTTATATTCTAAAAAGAATGCGTCCTATACTTCCAAAACCATAATAAAAAATAACTACTACGTACCTTTCTCACCGGTGACGAAATAGGGAATGTCGGTGCGTCAGACCGAATATCTTATTAACAGGAAAAGTCGACCTGCTCTGTTGATGATTTTAAGTTCACTAACATGCATCATGATTCTCAAGGAATTGCTCTATGCGCTAGGCAGTACGAATATAGACTGCTTAGAAATGGCGGGAAAACGAAGCCATCGGAGTCAGAGACCGTACGTTTCCGACTAAGGGTTAAAACCATCCTTCATTTTCAAATTTCTTTAACCTTGTTTGAATCACACTGTACAACTATAACTTGACTTCGCCCCATATTTCAGGTACTTCATATATACAACAGCTCATGCTCTACCCTATATAACAAACTTCTTCATTTTTTTTACCCACACTGTATAAGTGTTATTCTTCTGCACGCTATATTTCAACAATCTTGCATATGCAACTACTTATGGGCCACCCAATATAACATTTTTTCACCACTCTGTATACTTAGAATTCTAGCCCACCCTATATTCATCTATCCGATATGTGAAACTGCTTGTGGATCATAACATTCCTTTTTAATATTTTTTAAACCTTCCCGTATAGCTGTTATCATACACTGCTACAGATTTCAACCATCCTATAATATGTTACTTGAAAACTTGTGAAGTACTTTTTTTTCAACCCATTTCATTACTTACTTAATAATAGCTCAAGAAAATTCAAACATTCTAACTGCTTACATAATATTCATTTTTATCCACCCTGTATAAATATAATTCCTTTTTATGCTTATTTCACCCACATAGTATATCATACTTCTTATGATCCTAACAATATACCTGCGCTTCCACCAAGACATAGAGTATATGAGAATAAGTAAAAATAGTTTTTCCCCATTTTCTAAGAAACGGTAAAAGCTATTTTAATGAAAAAAATATGGGACCACTTCGCTATTCCCCTAAACAGGACTGAGTAAAACGGTCGAAATTCCTTTAGCCGTTTCCGAGTAATCGGTGAACAAACATAAAAAAAGCAAAAAAGAAATATAGATACAGACGAATTGAGAATCTCCTTCTTTTTGAAGTCGGTTAAAAGAGAACCCATTTCAACTGTCTTAAAATAAAAACCGTTTAGAAACTGTGTGCAATCAATCACTATTTTCAGCCATATTTTCTTTTTTACTGATTAAGGTAAAAATCTATTGATTATTTTAGCGTATTCTTTCTTTCTCTCTAATTTGTATTTTTTTCTATAATTTCCAGAATTTTTTTATCTTTTTTAGTTATTTTAGTATTTGGACCACTTTCTATAAGTGCAACTCTAATCCTATCTTGCAACCGCCCTGTATATGTTTCTGTATATTGGTCACCCAATATGAATTATTTGTCTATCATTTTCTGAACCACCCTGTACAACTATAATTGGACTCCACACGATGCTGCAACCGCCCTGTATAATTATTAATCCTCTCCACCCTCTTTCTATTTTTCTATTGTTTAAATCACCCTGTATACCTATAATTTTACTTCGCCTCATATGTCAAGGACAATCAACTCCTTGTGTTCCACACTATATAACATTTTTTTAACCTGCATAACTATAATTCCACTCCACTTTATATTTCAACTAACCTCTATATGCAACGCTTCTAACATTTTTGAGCCTTGCCATATCACTTCTCAGAAAAGAAATTCCTACTTGTCCCAGGGTACTTTCCCTGACTGAAGATGACAAAATGAAGTCGAAACACGCCGAATTTCGTTTTGATGTCATGTCTTGTTTTTTGCTTTTCTATATAGGATCGGTTAACACCATCGAAATTTTATGTTCATGGATCTGTTACCTATGATTTTGCATTTGACTTTGAATCTAGACGATTTAAAATATTAGGTAATGACACACACTTATGCACTATTTCCACAGATGTGGTAACCAACACGAGAATCTGTTTCACCGACTTCAAAAATTGCGATTACTTGAAACCCGCTCAAGGAAAGTCGTTTAAGCTGGATTCTGTTAAAGGACATCCCAAATTTTTTTCACGGACATAGTTTATACCGTTTTTTTAAAACTTCGATGAAGGCGTTAGTATTAAATAATTTGGTCAAGTGCGAGGTGGACTCGCATACTAAGGTTTCTGTACCACCTACAAGATTCTAATATTCCAATTTCAGGCAAGAAAGGGAATGAGTGCATTTTCTTATATTTACCCTAATATCATTTAAAGAAAGCGTTTTAAATTTATAAAGAATATACACTTTCATTTTCCACACATAGACTTTTTATTTTATCTGCTTCAGAATTTCTTATAGTAAGGGGAATAAAAGGGGGAATGAGTAATTTTTTAAAGATATTTTAAAATATTCATTTAGAAAAGATAAAAAACATATTTGCATTCGTCATAATGAGCCCTGTGATTTGATATATTACTTGATTCGTTAGAAACAATTATATTTTTTATGTTCCATTTAATTCTATAATTTGCCCCCCAAAATAAATATTAGGGGGTTCTCCTTATTTTTCAAGTAAAGTTCAGGTGAGGCCATTTTTTCAAAATTTTACAAGTTATAGTTTCGGAGTTGGGGGGGATGGGTAAATTTTTAAATATTTTTGTTAATATCTGTTAATTTATTTATTTTAAAATCAGAAAAAATATATATATGTTTTAGCCATAATGAGCCCTTTCATTTGATATATAATATATAACATAATGCTTTAGAAACAATTTTAATTTTATATTTGTATGAATGGGTAAATTTTGGTATATTTTTGTTAATATCTTTTTGATTAATTTTTTTTTGAAATACGAAAAAAATATATTTGTGTTCCTCAGAATGGGACCATTCATTTGATGTATTACATGATGCGTTTGAAAAAAAAATTAAATTATCATTTAATTCTATAATTTGCCCCCTAAAATTAATATAAATGATTTCTCCTTATTTTTCCTGTAAATTTTGGGCATTGTTCTATATTTCCTGTTTTTTTCAAAATTTTAGACTCAGTAGTTTCGGAGATCAAGGGGAGGGAATGGTCAATTTTTTAGTTTCTTCCCCAAAAGTACCCCTGAAATCAAAATTTCTTCTTTTAGGATATGTACTCCTGATCGGGGTCACCAAACTATACATTGATACCAAATTTCAACCTCTTCCGTCCAGTAGTTTAGGAGAAAATTGCTGTGATGTGACAGAGTCAGAAATCCGGAGTGATATTATACGGGTATCCGTATGTTATATATACGGAACCCTAAAAAACGAAATGTCTCTTTTTGTGCAATAAATTGAAAATGTATTGAAATTAAATCGAAATAAATGTCAGTTACCCAACTTGAAGATAGAGGTTTCTCAACTGGTCTCTCTATACAATGTGTCCTCATAAATTGGAATCACATAGAAAACTTTCTTATGGATAATATTTAGAGAAAAAATTATTTTTCATAAAAACATTTACATGTTGAGAAACCTATATCTTCTTCTTAAAAAAGGCAGAATATGACATCTTGTTCGCATCAATAATTGTTTCATCCACTGAGTAGTACATTTATTCATTGTGGTGTAATTTAGCACAATGACCTATTTCCTTAATAATTCATATTCAAAAGATACAAAGGATGTTGGAAATAATTACTGATAATAAATATTTTAATTTTACGGAAGAGAACATTTGAGATAACAAAATTATATTTATAATTCTTATCTTTAATTAATGGGTACCACTGGCAATAAATATTATTATGTGGCGATTGTCACATTCTATTGTTAATTATATGTCCTACTAATTATGCTCAAATATTGATTAAATATAGTAAGTAAAGATGCCACAACTATAATTCAGAAAACAACTTATTAAATATAGTTAGGTATTTCATTGCTTAAATAAGCTTAGAATTTTTTATTGTTTCTTCAAGAATCTCATATTTATCATTTTTATATTATCTTAGATTTTGGAAACAGTACGAGCACTACAGCATCTTCTAGTAGTTCTGGTAGTACAGAACCTTCGACGGGCTCTCCTTTTACAGTAACCACTCAATCTACTACGTCAACTACGAAAGGTAAAGTTTGAATTTGAATTACTAATTTCTCACCATATTTCTTCATAATAGTTTTTTTAACGGGCTATGTCAACACTATATAAAACAAAAATAGACGTACATATTAAAAGTTTATTATAAAAAAAATAAGATATTACAGTTTACCCTGTATATTGTGTCACTCCAAAACAAATAGCATTAAAAAGAGATAAATTAAAATTGAATCATAAATAACAAAGTATAGTCGAAACAGAGAACAAATATTAAATGTTATAGTGTGAAAACACTCCCTTGTATATAAAGGGTGTTTCAATTTGAGGTAAATTTTTAAATTTGCCTCCATTTATATTTGTTATACTAGAATATCATATGCTATTTGACAGATGACAAGTAGGAATATTCCGGTTATTAAAAAAGATATACGTGTTTATTAAAAATTATTTTAAATTTCGTGAAAGTTTTGCAGAAGTTGGAGGAAAATTTCGTACAGAATATGGAAGAGAAAATTGTCCGTCAAATGTTACCACTGGAAAAATTGTTCAACAATTTGTGGAAACTGGCTCAGTAAAAGATAAAAAAAGCAAAACATGTCATCGAAGTGGACGTTCAGAAGAAAATATTGCAGCTGTTACTGCTAGTGTTGTTGAACAACCAAACACATCAATTCGTCATCGTGCACAGCAATTGAACATTCCAAATACTACTTTATTCACAATTTTACACAAAGATCTTCATTTAAAGGCTTACAATATTCAGATAACACAAGAAATAAAGCTAACATTCTTGGCAGATAGTCACTTACAAGATATTGTTTTCCATTACTAAACCGAAACAATTGTCTAAGTGCTTCTTGGGAAATAACACCACAGTTAAGACAAGAAATACACTAAAATCAATTATATCAAAAACCAAACCAAATAACACAACCCAAAATACAAAAAATTGCATTTATAAAATCCCGTGTGATGTAATAAATTCTATATCGGAGAAACCTCTAGACCTCTGAATGTTGGAATAAATAAACACAAAAATTACAGAAAAAAACGACAATTTGAAAAATCCAAAATTTGTGAACATGCTTGGGACCTTGGTCATAAAATACAGTTTCAAAATTCAGTTATAGTACACAAAGAAGAACACAACACCAAAAGAAAACTAAAAGAGTCTGCTTTAATTTTGTTAAATGAAAACGATTGTATCGCTACTACCTCCGCAGAATTCAGTCGTGCCTGGTTGCCGATGATTAAGGAAGAAATTGCTAATGGTCATGTCCTTGTGAACAATCCAATATCGGGATAGTTCATAAGGTTTTTGTTAGGTTTTCTCTTATGATTTTAATGGGATCACTGAATCAACAAAGTTCTTTGGTCGCATTTTTGGCGAATGCAGTATCTTATAACAAAGTCCTTTCAAATTCTTCCAATTTGAAAGGAACTTTATGATTATATGATCTTTAGAAATTTCTGTGCTACCCTGTATATTACAAATAAAATTCTCGTAGTTACGTCAAAAATCAAATAATAGGTACACATTGTCAAATATTTTAATTTACATCTTAGAATTGTGCCTTTTTAATCCGTAGTTTCTTAACCATTGACAACGAGGTCTGATCTAGACCCCGAAACGTTTGGAATATACAGCAATTTTCTTTATACTGTGGTGTTATTTCCCAAGAAGCACTTAGACATTGAAAAATATGCCAAAAGTATCATTCAGAAAACAACTCGAAACAATTGTACTATCATTTGAAATAAAAGATTTGATCATTCGCAAATAATTTGTGTATTTTATTTCATATTGGAACACCCTTTAGTAATATCGTTCTGGAATGTTCTAGTACATACTCGTATATTCTGAGTCACATATTTGAACTGTCACAAATAGTCTTCAACACTATTAAGATCATAAATCTCAACTACAATTTTCTATAAAAATGACATTCATAATTACAATGATGACTTTTATTTGTTTACCCCCCCCTCATTAACGTATGAAAGGAACAATCTCCATTAAAAAATATGAAAACACGTTGTTGACATATCGTTTTATACCAATTTGTTATATCATATGTTACCGCCAAATGAATTTGGACATCTAGTTGTTTCAGCAAATACACGCTCACAGAGACTTCAAATAAGGAGTACCGCTGTTTTCTTGTGATTCTAATCATACAAATCACACGAAATATTTGAACGCAAGACAATAAATTGTTTCTAGTCGAGAACCTTCATCAATTGTCCTCCCCTTAACTGATTGAAAACTCGAATAATTAATTGTTATATAACTAAATTTAATATTTTATTGCGACATTAATTTTGATTCTTAAGATTTTCAGCAAAAACTAGCTAATGTCAAAATTCATGTGGCTATAAAATAAATAAAATAAAATCTCAAATGTTCAAAATAAAATTCTGTCATAAGTATTAAATAGATAAATAATTATTCAAGATTTCAAACATTTGAGGGCGAGCCCAACAGAGGAAGGTTCTCGATTAGATACAATATTTTGTCTTGTGTTCAATGGATTGAAAAATGTGGAAGAGACAGTATATCATGTGAATCAAACTCGTTAGCTAGTGTATTTGTAAAAAAACTAGAAATAATATTTAATTTCTATAATTTATAATTTCATTTTTTATTTTTAGGAGACCTTTGTCTGGGAAAACCTGACGGTACTTTCTTACCAGACCCAAATGATTGTAGGAGGTTCATCGAATGTGTAGCCCAAACTGCGGAATCATTTCGCTGTCCCAATGCTACCTATTGGAACCAAGGTTATCTAAGTTGTATCCATGGAGATTGCTGACATCCAATTTAATACAAAAATTTTGGTAATGAGCTGGACATTATCACTACTGAATTGTTCTCGCTGAAAAATAAAAGGAATATATAAGTATCCAAATCTATTATTCCAAATGTAAAATTTTGTAGTTGTTAATTGTTTGTATTTGTTTTATTTTATAGAAGAATACTTATTTATTTTTGGTAATAATTGTTTAGTATATTTACTAGAATAAAAAATTATGAATTATTCAACTGCTTGTAATTTGCCATTTAACTTTTTTTCATAGGACTGCTAGCTTTGCCGGAAATCGAGATAAACCGTTTTTTACCCTTAAAAACGTATCCTTCGACTTCCCGACCTCAGATCACCCGTAAATTATTTTTTCTTTTATTGTTGGTGTATTCTCTTCCTTTTCCAATTGGTTTCATCCTACTCCTATTTTGTTGATTTCAAAAATTATCAACCCTATAATAGACCCTGGTGTATTCTAATCATTTAAATTGATGATAAAAATTTAGTGAGGGACATTCTCACAATACAAAGCTTCAAAGATTAATATTTACTTTAAAATGACCTTGACACTTAAACTTTAGATTAGTATCTACGTTAGAAATGAACGTAGAATATTACATATGTTTTCATTTTTTTGGGTCTCATGTGGGGTTTCTGTTCCAACAACTCCATTTGACTTTCAGATGGCTCATTGCTTCCCTCTAAACTCTATAACTTTTGTCTGAAACATGTTATTCTAGGACACACAATTTTCAAAATTTTCTGATGTTCAAACAATGACATTGTGCTCGAATTTACCTTTACCTTTGAATTTGAGCCTGGAGTCAAAGTCATAACTGAAACTAAAATATTCAGTTCTTCGATATGCAAGTAATCGGAATCCTTCACCTCAATGACAAAGTCTTCACCAGCTGCTCCTCGCTGTTCATTAGTTAAATATTAGATTAAAATTAAAAACTCCCGTAAAATTTGGGCAGAAGTGAAACCATGATACATTTTTGAAAAAAAAAGTTTGTTTTGAAGTAGTTTTTAAAATGAAACAAAATTTTAATGGAAATATTTTAGCCGCCTTCCACAACTGGTATTGAGGAGAAATTATTCTGATTTCAGTTGGTGTTTCATTTTGTTGAAGTTTGCGATACATTTAGATAACCTGATACGAAAATCCCATCAATCACTACAGACAGTTTTTTCCAAGAAACAGCTCACTCGCAATACTTTATGTAACGTAAAATTGTTAAAAACAGGAAATACACATCATTATAAATCTATGCAAGTCAAAAAACTGTCAGGGGATTAAAATACGCAATTCTAATCTCATCTCATTTACTAACATAGGAAATTTTATTCCGTCATAACAAAACATCGAATTATAACGGAATTATTTAGATTATAAATAATAAAGGAGGACGTGAATATCAGTAACCAAATAATGTTTGATTATAAACTAATTATTAATTTGTCTTTGTAAATTACGCGCATATCAACTTGAGCAAGTTCAAATTTGTTTACTAGCTAACCTAACCCAGCGAACAAAATGACGTCATTGTGAATTTTTAAAGAGTTCATATTTAAGATTTGAACGGCCAAGTCAAAATGGATTCTTTAGAAAGTCTTCAATTCATCGTGACTTCTTAAAGAAGTCAGAAAAATGACATGTTCTCGATCACATTTTTTCAAGTTCTCCAGAAGTCAAAAAAATGGTTTCTTCATGAGCACTTAGTTAAGATATGTTAAAAATCACTTATTTAAGGTGTAATTTTTAATCTTGAGTAAGTCTTTGAAATGTATTCAAATTGAACTCTTTTTAACTTGTGTGTTCGCTGGGTTTCGAATAATGATCATTTTGCAGCTCTGTCTAGGGCGTTAAACTGAAAAATATAAAATCCAAATAAATGCATGTCATGGCCATAATATGTTCATTTGTCAGTACTAACGACTACTAATATAAATGGATCTGTCTGTTTACATTAAAAATGGATTGAAATATGTTTGCCGGAAAATAGTAAATAATTGCTAACCGGTGCAAACTTCTTTCCATTGAAACCAAAAAGTCGTAAATCTAGGCATTGTATGCATTGACTGAACGGCGATACTTTACGCCGTTTATGTCCAGCAAGCAACAGCGCAAGTCTGTTTATTTACATTTTGAATTGAGGTTAACTTCGTAATTCATATTGTGAAATGTTTTTTAAGTGTTGGAACTTGTTTGCAATCAGTGATTATTTTGTATAAGTGTAAAAAACAATAATAAAGTGTTGTTTCAGTGTTTTACATGCAGGTAAACGGCATATTCGTTTGCCCAATTATCTTCACACCGGTAAGTGTCAGATAAACGTATTAACTGAGTTTTACAAAAGGTCATTTAAGCAGTAAATACATTTATACTACATTTAAGGTGAGTAAATAAATGTTTTGATATTTACTGTTACATATTCGTAACTAAGCCACGAATTGTGTTTGTTATTGTGCACATCTTTTAATGGATTTTTATATATTTATATTTGCGTATTAAGTACGTAGTTCTATTATTTTGAATCTGAATAACATGAATGGACGCTCTTATTGAGCCGGAATATTTGTAAACAAATATATGTGTGTCTCTTTCTATTTTTGTCTCATGTTTCAACCCATTTTTCGTTTGGTCATATATGAAAGTGCCTGGTTCATTTATATTACTAGTTATTGGTCAGCACCTACTATTGATGAATTGGTCAGTATACAAAAATATTGGTAGTGTATTTATGATTTCTAAGTCATCTAGAAAATGGTAAAATATGAATTACATATAACTCATTGAAAATGATTTCTATGTATAAATTTATTTATTCATGTACAACAAATGGTGGATATATTACAAGAATACGAAAAGACAAAATTACATATAAAGTTAAAGCTAAAAATCTAAGTTCTTACTCCATGTAAGACCTGTAACGTCAGCTTTAACAAAGTGCCCCCAACTCGCTTGATAGAAGAATGGATATTCAAACGTAATATACCTTATTTTCTGGTTCCGATTCCCGCAATCACATAATGGTGACTCTATGAAACCCCATTTGTAAAGTGCAATATTTATTTAATTTAACCAACAGTTTCTTGCCCAGTTTTGTTCCAACAGCATTGTTCTGCAGGATTTTCAACAAGTCGACTGGCCTGATCGCTCAGATCTCGCACCTCGACATCAAGAGATTTTTTAAACGGAGTTTAATTAGTCGACGACTAGGTACGCCCTAAGCGTGTAATTTCAGGTTCTCCTGTAACTTGCCATATGCCCTTGCTTCTACAGATTGCGGGTAGACAGATGTTGCTCAGCAAAAGAAGCCAATAGCTCGTTGGTCGAATTGAATCCGCTTTTAAACGCATAGTGTGTTTCACCGGACATGTATCAATTTGGTATGGCAACGGCCGAACACTCGGCTGTAAAGAACACCAGCGCAATGGTAGATCTTCGCAAAGTATCTGCTGAAGCTCACCTTGCACACAGTTTTTGTGTAATAGTATTAGGAGTTTTGATTTTGGCAGCCATATTCTCAAGAACTTTTTTGTACGAATGGGTTTGCTCAAGTGTTACACTAAGATTAGTATCTATTATGTCAAAGAATGTTTCAGTTTCTTTGAACTTGAGTTCCAAATTAGCTTGTTTGCCGTGATTTAGAAGTTACCTCCATTTTTATTACGGTAACGTTGACACCCTCTATACAGGGCAATTCAATTTCGATCCTCACAATTGGAATCTCGCAAATTACAGGAGATACAAAGTTTAATAGGGGCAAACGGCGAAATTTAATGCCAGAAGAAATGAAGTTTTTAAAATTTAAATCTGCTAAGTGCCTTCGAAAATATCCAAAGAAAATCAATGTTTTGTTTTTATATTTTTGTAGGATTATTTGTCGAAGACCGCAAAGTTTCAATGCCACTTTTTGCAGCTAATCTCTTCTCAAATTTGCCATCTGACGTTTCGTTTTGCGGCTACCATCATCAACTTTTTTTGTTGCCAGAGAACAATAGTGCATTCATTTCATTATGATTTCATTGACATACAACTTCTAATAATTTGCTCTCTTAAAAACGCAAATATTTTAATAAACAGAAATATTGCCTTAGTTGGCCTAAACTCCACCGTTAAATTTTGTTTTATAAACATGACAGTCAAACGAAAATCAAAGTAGACATAGTTTCAAACACAATCAGTTTCACAAATGAAGAAAAACGAGATATGTCAAGAGTTTATTACAAATTTGATAGAAACAGTACAAAAACACCTCAAATGTATTTTGAGTTTTATGTTGAAAGACAACCTCCGCATAGAACATTATTTATAATTTATTATCAATATTTGTCTGTGTTTGATACTTTTCGAAAATTCAAGAGAAATTGTCATAGAATAATGGAAGGAATAACTTGTTGGCAGCATTCTTAAGAAAATCACAGAATTTTTTTTCGGGATCGGTTGATACTTTTTTTGATGGTTCATGTATTTCCAGGATATATGAAGTTGTATAAATATAACATTTATTCTTATGAAACATATAATTAATTGGTTAATCTTGAAACCCAAAATTCCACAATATTTAAGGAGGGGGGGGGGGGGTGAACCCCACTGGCTACGGCCTTTACTCTTGCTCTGGTTTTTACATAAAAGCACGGATACCCTTATAATACCCTTATAATATCACTCCGGATTTCTGCCTCTGTAACATAACAGCAATTTTCTCCTAAACTACTAGAAAGAAAAGGTTAAAATTTGTTATCAGTGTATAGATTGGTGACCCAATGAGGAGTACATATTGTAAATGAAGAAATTTTAATTTTAGGGGTACTTCTGGGCGGAAAAACTAAAAAATGGACCGTTCCCCCCTTATCGCCAAAAAAATATGAAGCGAAAGTTTTGAAAAAAATTAGAGGTATAGGGCGTCATCTAAAATTTACCTGAAAAATAAGGAGAAACCTCTACTATTAATTTTGGGGGGTAAATTACAGAATTAAATGGAAAATATAAAATTCCTGTATTATATCAAATGAGCGAAAACAGATAATTTTTTTTCATATTTTTAAAATAAATTATTGTAAAGATATTAACAAAAATATTTAAATGTTTACCCATTCCCCCTACCTTATCTGCGAAACTGTATGTCATAAAATTTTGAAAAAAAAATAAAGAACTTTACCGGAAAAATAAGGAGAAAACTTTAATATTAATTGGGGGGGGGGAGATTACAGTGTTAAATTAAAAGTATAAAATTAAAATTATTTCTGACACATCACGTAATATATCAAATGAAAGGGGTCATTATGGCGAAAACAATTTTTTTTTTCATATTTTTAAATTAAATTATTTTACAAATATTAAAAACACTATAAAAATTTGTACCCAGTCCTCCTACCTTATCGCCGAAACTATAACTCGTAAAATTTTGAAAAAATAGAGATATAGGACCTCACCTGAACTTTACTGGAAAAATAAATAGAAACCCGTAATATTAATTTTAGGGGGCAAATTCCAGCATTAAATGGAAAACTTAAAATTAAAATTATTTATAACGCATCATGTAATGTATCAAATCAAAGGGCTCGTTATGAAGAATACAAATATATATTTTTCATATTTTTAAAATTAATTGTTTACAAAATATTAACAAAAAGATGTAAAAAAATTCTAATTTCTCGGAAACGATACTACCTAAAATTTTAAAAATAATTAGGGGTACTGGAGCTTACTTCAAATTTATCAGAAAAATTAATAGAAAACCCCAATATTATTTTTTTAGTGAAATTATAGATTTAAATGGAAAGTAAAAATTTAATTTTCAAATGCATCTTGTAATATATTACATAAAAGCTCATTATGTAATTTACGAATGTATCATATTTTTAAATCATTTGTTTAAAAGATATTAACAAAAATATTAAACATCGAGTTAATTCCCACCTTAGAAACTACACTATCTAAAATTTTGAAAAATATATTTTATTAGAATTTTTAAATAATTTAATAACAGATTTAATAATTTATTATTTAAAACTTGACCTATTTTCCCCTTTATCTTTCAATCTACAGAGCCTAAAATTCAGACAGGAGATTATAACATTCTTCCCTGAGTAAAATAAAACTCTAATGTTAATTTTGGGGGCCACATTAGAAAATTAAATACATATGTATTTTTATAAAAATCAAGCGAATCATGAAGTAGATAAAATAAAAAGTCTATGTGTGGAAAATAAAAGTGTATATTTGTTATAAATTTAAAACGCTTCTTTTAAAAGATATTAGGGTAAATATAAGAAAATGCATTCATTCTCTGCTTATCTGAAACTAGAATATTAGAATCTTGAAGGAGCTACGGAACCCTTAGTTTGCGAGTCCAACTCGCACTTGACCAAATTATTTTTTGTAATGATATTGCCATTGCATGGTATAGAGGGTCAGTGAAGATACGAAGATTGAATTAATTCACACTGAACGCCGTTAAATTTTTCTAATCGTCAAGTTTTATTTAAATGTAATATTTTTCATTTCTTGGAAAAAAATCAGGGTTGCTCTTTTGGGGCAAGTCAGGTGTGGGGTAAATGCTATTATTTTGCTGCAATAAATTAATCATCATTAACCAAATAATTAATTAGCATTTCACTAATATTTCCAAAAATTGCATCAGAAATATGAAATTATATTCAACTGCCCCCTTGCACCTACCTGGCACACAAAACGACAAATTGAATTTATTTGAAAGAAATTCACTTTACACAGGAATAACTGTCATTTGGAAATATCTACATACAAATTAAATATTTAATAGAACGTTTTCCAATATCATATTAAAACTGGTCCGAAATATTAGGATCAACTTTTCCCGCCATGCATTTTCTTAAGAAGATGATTAATATTAATTTTCGAAAAATATATACATTTATTTAACATCCGTTTTATATGGTGACAAATAATTCTACTGTAACAGATAACAATCAAGATAGAGTTGAGTCTGAAATATAAATACAGCATGGTAAATCAACTTAAGTATCATTCATCAATCAACGAGTTCCAAATTATAGTAAAGCTTGTCGAATCTACAGCGCTAATGATGACAAATCCAAGTAAGTATTAAACGTACTGTTTAAGTTTGATTTATTGATATTTGTCACGTTTTTGTGTTAACAATTCTTTACATTTGTTTTAAATTGTTTTAATTATAGTGCTTGGCTTCAACTCATACTTATAATTTACGCATAATTAGTTTAAAAATAGAAAAAATCTAGAATGAAATTCATCTTAGGCCCCTAACCTATTTATGCATGTAAATTATTAACAATTTATGGCGCTAACAGTATAGGTGATAATAATCGTATTGTTTTATCTTGCCCAGTTATTATTTTGTTGTCAATTTAGTGACAGTAACTCATAAATTTTCTTAAACCAGAATCAGTAGAACAAAGAGTGTGATTTAACAAGATTTGATATTCACTCTGATTTTACACTAGGGGCACAATGAGGCGAATTTATTGTAAACCAGGCCCTGATTGATACCAATATTAGTTAAATATGGCGTGAAAGATAGGGACCGTCACCATGTTGATTGCTTCATAAGTACGAGTACTAATTTGTGAGCAATTGCTCAAAAAAGTTTCAAGGGTGCTAAAAGAATTCTATAGGCTGGTATGGTACTTTTTGCACGCGAATCTAGTTGATTATCTGCACAAGGTAGCTACTTTTGGACACAATTGTTGTGTAAAATTAATAGCATAGGTTCTTGATGCCTTAAAAAATCTTCTCTGAGCTACTGTACCTATAAATTTCCATATCTTTGTAATAATTGCTATTACTCCGTGTCATGCTTGCCACAATTTTCCATTATTTTTCTAAATTTACTCATATCTGAATTGATTGTACTCCCAATTCTTCTCTTAAATCGTTTCTCTTATTGTGGGTATTTTTGTTTTTTCTCAAACATTTAGAATCTATGTCCTGGGTAACAATTTTTCATAGTGGCCACTACTTGCTTAATAGATGACGAATTTGTAAGACCAATCACTTCCAGAATTTTTTTAACTTCGGCGATTTGTTAAAAAAGTATGTTCTACTGTTTACATTTTTACCGACACGACCACAAGATCTGTCCTCGTCACTAAGAGTTTCACTTTTTCATCACCCTATGCTGATGATTGTTTCGGCTATATATATTGACTATACATTGTATTCTCTTCAGTCAGTGATTTAAAGTACGCAAAATATGCGGCTAGTAAAGTAAATTATAGTACGAGTACATACAAGAATTTAAGGAAATGTTAATTTTAAACATTTTTCCGCCATTCCTCAATAAAAGAACACATCAGGCTCTATGAAGTTGTAAGTGTGTGCTTGGTTAATGGTTAATTGAAAATCTCTATTACTCATGCTAAATGAAAAATGCAATGACTACAGTTGAAACCTTCAAAATGGACCAGATATTATCAACATTATCTATCAGTCAAGTACAAGTCTGTAAATTGGTGTTTCATGCACAGATTCTTCAGAAAGTTTAAAATTAAAATTGAAGACCAAGTTCATTGCACTTTTTGGTTCATTCCACACAGATCCTGATAGTTTACATGGTTGGAGAGTATGTGCTGGCTAAGGTCTTAAACTAAACTAAAATAGCAGAGTAACATGTAGAATCCCATTCGGTAATCGGAAAAACAATTATAAAAAAATAAGAACAACCTACAAAAATGCATTCTGTATTAAAAAATTCAAATTCAGACTTCAAATAAATATACCTACTTATTAATTTTGCACTTACTTTCAGGTCTAGCAATTATCTTCACGATTTTATCACATATTTCAATTATTCATGGTAAGTGTATGCATTAGTACTTGGTTCTTCATCTATTATTTCTATTACTATATTCACAGCTGAAGATCTACCTTGTCCAGAATCTACAGAAGGAGTAATCTATTACCCTAACCACAAAGACTGTTCAAAATTTTTCGAATGTTATGAGGGAAGGATAAGCTCAATAAATTGTCCACCTAATCTGTTCTGGAATCAAAAAGCAAAAGCCTGCGATTTTCAGTGTGGTAAGCTGAATTTACTAATATACTAAAAAAATACAGAATTTGAGACAAAATAGAATTTGAATTTGGTATTCATTTAGGCTATCAATAGTTAACCGTCAAGAAATATGACACATATAACTTTGCCTTTGGATCTAGAAAAACGTCTGTCTAAAAATACATTCTGCAAAACTAAACCAGAAATAATTTATGATATTTTATTAACTTTAACTAAACTTTATTCTATTATTGGCTTAGTCAACAAAATAGAAACACGAAGTTCAGAATTTTCTTAGAAATTTTAAGTTAGAATGGATTGATCAAACTAGCTAAGAGAACTATAATATTAACTTTACACAGAATCGCAACGAATGTAAATTGAAACATACGGCTCATTCCATGTCAAATCGACAAATAGTTGGACGTGCCCCCCACTGATTCGGATGAATTTTGGTGGAGAGTTTTATCTTGTCACAAAACGAAGTTCTGCCAAAGAAAAAAAATTTTTCCTAAGAGATATTCAAAATTAAAAATTTCACTGTTTTTCCGATTTATGAGTTTAGTTATTTAATATTTCAGAAACTATTGAATATCAAAAAAACTCTGGTACATTTTTAGAAGACACTTAGAGGTATGAAAAAAAAATTGAAAAAATTTTTTTGAAAATTATCAAAATTAAAAAGGTTTGAATTTTTCAAAATCGTGGAAAGTAACCATAGCGGGAAAATTCTGGCCTCAAAATATATATTATACCTCTAACATATCTAAAGAAACTCTGAAATTTTCAGAGGAGTGTTGTTTTTTGTTTCAAAGATATGAGTTTTTGAATTTTGGCAAAATAGTTTTTTTTCTATTTTTCCAACTTTTTTTGTTGAATATCATTATTCTACCACATGATTACCGAAATTTGAGGTCTAAAATATTATTCTTAGTTAATGGGATGTAAAACCATAAATATCTCAAAATATATTATAGATTTAAATTTAAATCAAAACTTAAATAATGTTAAAAGTGTCACATTCTGCCATCTATGTTCCCATCAGTGAAATCACTGTTATCCATAGAGACCATGCCAGAATTTACTAGAGGGTCCTATTTCTTATGAGTATTATTACTAGTACCTGGGTGACCGAGATTCACTCGTAAATTCAAAGTTACATCATACATATAGATATATAAAAATAATCGGACATTTGCTATGTAAACTTATTTTGAACTACCTAATATAATATGTTTTTCTTATATTTTTTAAATTACATTGTGTAATCCTACAATTCTGCTCTCTCCTGTATTTCAACCACCCTATATATGCAACCGCTTTCGGATAACTCATTCAAACATTTTTTAATCACCCTGTATAATTAAAATTCCACTTGATTGCATATTCCAACCATCCTGTATATGCGACCGCTTTTAGGCCTCTCTACAAGCAAGCTACGCTATAATACATTTATGTTCAAAGATTTTCTTAACCAATTCGTATAATTATAATTCTGATTCACCCTATATGTATGTATATTCGGTAGCTTATAAAAAGTTTCACATATAGGGTGAATCGGAATTATAATTATACAAAGTGGTTATGAAAATGTTTGAACATAAATGTATTATAGTGCTTGTAGAGTGGCCTAAAAGCGGTCGCATATACAGGATGGTTGGAAAATGCAATCAAGTGGAATTTTAATTATACAGGGTGATTAAAAAAATGTTTGAATGGGTTATCCAAAAGCAGTTACATATATAGGGTGGTTGAAATACAGGAGAGAGCACAATTGTAGGATTACACAACGTAATTTAAAAAATATAAGAAATTATATTAGGTACTTCAAAATAAGTTTACATAGCAAATGTCCGATTATTTTGATATATGTATATTTATAATGTAACTTTGAATTTACGAGTGGAGCTCGGTCACCCTGGTACTAGTAATAATAATCATAAGAAATAGGGCCCTCTAGAGAATTCTGGCATGGGCTCTGTCGATAATAGTGATTTCACTGATGGGAACATAGATGGCAGAGTGTGTCACTTTTAACATTATTTAAGTTTTGATTTAAAGTTAAATCTATAATATATTTTGAGATAATTATGGTTTTACATCCCATTAACATAAGAAAAATATTTTAGACCTCAAATTTCGGTAATCATGTGGTAGAATAATGATATTCAACAAAAAAAGTTGGAAAAATAGAAAAAAAAACTATTTTGCGAAAATTCAAAAATTCATATCTTTGAAACAAAAAAGAACACCCCTCTTCAGAGTTACTTTAGATATGTTAGAGGTATAATATAAAAAATTTTGAGGCCAGAATTTTCCCGCGATGGTTACTTTCCACTATTTTGAAAAATTCAAATTTTTTTAATTTTGATAATTTTCAAAATCAAAATTTTTTTTCAATTTTTTTTTTCTCATTCCTCTAAGTGTCTTCTAAAAATGTACCAGAGTTTTTTTAAATATTCAGTAGTTTCTGAAATATTAAATAACTAAACTCATAAATCGGAAAAACAGTGAAATTTTTAATTTTGAATATGATGAGACAAAGCTCTCCACCAAAATTCATCCGAATCGGTGAGGGTCGCGTCCAACTATTTGTCGATTTAATATGGAATGACCCATACATAACTGGTTGAAAATAATGGACAAAAATAAAACTTAATTCTGTTATAAAAAAAAATTATATAAACTTGTTAACAATATTTACTTTTATCTTAGATTTTGGAGACAACAGTACGACGCCACCCCAACCTGTTACTCCAACACGGGACCCAGGTAAAAATATAATTTCCACTGTCAATCGTAATTTTCGCTAAGTGCAAAATGCATTGTTGTAGCTTCATGCCCATATCCTTCACTTGTGATAACATTTTTTCCCAACAAAGCTGACTGTACTAAATTCTACGAATGCTACGACGGTAAGAGAAGTGAATTCGTTTGCCCAGCTAACACTTTCTGGAACCAGACTGCCAAATATTGTGACTACAAATGTGGTAGGTACCAATAGATAATTTATAGACAAATACGTATACCGGTATAAATTATCAGTGATATTTAAAATGTATAATCACATCAAAAAACTATTGTAAAATTTTTACTCTGTGAAATAATTTTAATGTGGAAATAAAATTTCTTTGACAGATTTTGGAAATGACACTTCTCCAGCCCCTTTACCTGTGACACCAACACCAGTACCTCCACCAAGTAAGTATTAACCTCAAAAAAAATGTTCCTTTGTGTTTGTGAATTTTTGGGAATAACACATTTGCAAAAAGTGACACAGTAATTCAAGACGAAAGAAAAGTTAACTGGGCAGAAGAAACAAGTTCTTCAATAAAGGAGGGCAAAACACTTTTCCATTGCAGTCAATGCTAATAATACCACAAGATAGGAAGCGACTGACTGAAGTTGTCGCTAACCTTCTATATGCAAAATGCAGACTGCACCTTAAAAGGAAAAAAGGAAAGCTATAAAAATACCTACAGCAGAAAAATAAAATGAGAATATAAACAACAATGAGGTCACTAAACAGTTAAAAACTTCTTCTCCGTAACATTTTTATAACAATTTTCATTTAGTTTCATTATTAATATGTCATAATTTGCAAATCTTATCTGTACTGAATTGATTCGGCCGATACTTGTTGGGAATTCATTATAATAATTAACTGATACTACAATTGCAATTTCCACAAATTACGTTTTTTGAAAACTGTCCGACGCGTTTCGACTAATGTCTTTGCCAAGGAACTAGACTAACTTGTGCCGCCGCCGCCAGGTTCAAAACGTTGAGTAATTAAATATAGAGGGACCAATGCTGCTTTATACTTAGAGCATGTACTTCTGGAAGTAGCATACAAGCTTTGTTATTGTTTAGTGGTAAAGTAATCCTTATATATTATATTTATACAGGGCGATTCCAGATATGTTAGAAATCATTTTTTTCGTCGGTGGCACGTAAGCAGTTGCATATATAGAGTGTATAAAATATAGAGAGTGCAATTAAAACCAATAAAATAATTATAGAGGGAAGCGCATTAGCGGTTGAATTTACGGGGATCTTGGCATAGAAGGTGCGGTAGAATTACAGTTATACAGGGTGGTGCAAAAAATATTATACATAGATGCATATACTGGGTGACGGAAATGGAAATGCAACATCTCGTAATCCAGAAGCAGTTGTATATACATAGGGAAGATGAAATATAGGGTGAGAGGAATTATAGATATACAGGATGATGATAAAAAATGTTAGAAAAGGAAATGATTTGTAAAGTAGCCCACGAACAGTTCCATATATATGATATGATATATGGAAATATATAATGAGATGGAATTATTATAATGAGGATTTTAATAAATGTTAGAGAACTGAGTGCAATTACAGGCAGCTTAGAAAAAATAAGCATGTAGGGTAGCCCATTAGCGATTGAATTGTTGTCATATTAAATTAAGAATTACGAATTTGAACACAAAAGTCCTATGAATTATATCTGAAAAAAACTTGAATTTCGTTACTTATTTGTAGAAGCGAGATGTAAGACCGGCATCTAGGATTTTCGAGGAAACTATCACACAGAGGTTCCGAATCTGGATCCGTTCCTAATTGCTGTTCTCCCTAAAGTCCTATGATAGAATGTCACTATAAAATTTTCAGGTTACTTAACCTGCCAGAGATATTGACGCAATTGGTCGAATTTCGAGCACTGGGCGACAGCTAGTAAATATAAAGCTATTGACAGCGAAGTCAGAATAGACTTTGAAATGTTTGGTTTTCCTTCAATATACGTCGTTTTATTTCGATTGTGGTGTTATTGCCCAAAAAAACATAAAAGTAATCAAGAATATGCCACAAACAACGTTTAGAAGACAATAGTGATAGTGATGAGAAACTTTTAGGTATAACTGAAAATATTGGCAAATTCTGAATGAAAGAAGAAGAACAATAGTATAGAGTTTAGAGTCAATTCAAAATTCTCAAATGTATGAAGCGATCATTTGTTTGCAAATTTTAATAGTGACTAATATTGTTGGGGTTGTAAGTCATTACATTTTGTTTTCTTTGCATTCCAGCTGATCATGAAATGTGCCCATACCCCTCTTTAGACATAACATATTTTCCAAACAGAGCTGACTGCAAGAAGTTCTTCGAATGCTTCAATGGGAAAAGGAGTGAATTTACCTGTCCAGCTAACACTTTCTGGAATCAAAGGATCAAAGTCTGTGACTACGTTTGTGGTGAGTTAATAAATTTTTCTTAACTTCTATATGTCCGGGTTTTGTAGAGGCTTACGTCTATCAGTAAAGTAGTAAAGTAAGGGGGAATGCCTATACAGAAATCAATAATTAATAGACAATAGTCATTAATGTAAATTTCTTGACATAAAACATCAAACGATAATTGAATTGACTAAATACATGAAACTTACATGTTACACATTTCTACCATTTTTTATCCTTGTAAGAATTCATAAGATTAACATCATAGTTTCGTATCAGTCCACATCCTTATACCTAGTAACTTATCTAATTTATCGTAAAGAACCGAAATCTATGGAGTGATTGTGTTCTAAAACTTAATGCTTCATTTATTCTTAACCTAAGCGGTTGCTTTCTTACTCGCTACAATATTTATTAGACAACCATTGCTTGCAGTAATTTCCCCACTTATTTTCATTTCACTGTCACACCTCTGGTAAAAGAAAATGTCAATAACCTATGTAGAAGGGCATTAATCCTCTCTGTTTTGTGTTGTAAATATTTTCCATGCCCTTTTTGTTTACAACCCGCAAACTCTTGTGTAAGGGCCAGTAATTAAATGGAATGCAAGACACAGGTATTCGTATCAACAGCAATACTAATATACAAGGTGAATTTTTTTTGATGATCAGTATGGGGATCTCGGAAACTAGCGGAGATAGAGCAATGGTTAAATTGAGAAAGATTTTCAGTTTTACTGGTCCAATTTAATGACACTTTCGGATTTTTCTAAAAAGTCATGGCTTACTAGATATTTTGAAAAGACGAAATTCTGTTTATTTAGTGAAATCCCTCCTTTGTTGTTTATTTAAAAAAAGTGTAAATATCAAAATTGAAGGGAATTGTATCCCGAATATGACTGTCATGTCCTCGTTTGCGTGAAAGCTCTCGTTTTCGAGATATGACACAAACTTTTTTTTTAATGGAAACCATAGTTGGCTATGACCTCAAAACATCGGACAATTTTAGAGCTTTTCAACGATATAATACTCGATATAGTTATTCATAAAAATAACGGAGTTATGGATGCTTTTCTCTATTATTTTCACTTTTAACGTAGGTAGCCATGAAAAAGATTGTTTTCACTTTGACGTTCCCTCATTTGAGAGTACTTCCATTAGTAGTGCTGAACTGACAGTCGATATTGACAAGTTTTCGTGATAAAATGGAATATTCTTACCAAGAAAAACTGAATATGGTGGAATGTTATATCATATGCCATAAAAATTCAGTTCGTGCAGTTGAGGAATACATTCATAGATATTTTAATCGTCGTCAACCTGCTTTATGTACATTTAATAGGCTTGACGATAGTTTACGCAGATATGGATCTTTTACTAAACCACCAATGTCAATTTTAAATGTCATAAAACAAATTTTCATTTTGCAATCTACATCAATAAATATAAAGCCATTGACAACAAAGTCAGAATAGACTTTGAAACGTTTGGTATTCCTGCAATATACGTCGTTTTATTTCTATTGTGGTGTTATTGCCCAAAAAACATAAAAGTCACCAAAGGAACGTAATCAAATTAACGAAGCAGGACAAATAAATGTTTTGGCAATGGTAAATCAAAATCCATCTACATCAACTCGTGAGATTGCGACAGAAGCTGGAACATCTCAGCGAATTTTGTTAAGGTACTGAAAGCGCACAAGTTCCACCCGTAGAAACTTTCAGTTTCCCAAACTTTGCATGCTGGTGACGAACATCGACATATTTTGTTTTGTATTTGGTTTAGAGACATGTGCCTTGACAATCCACAATTTCCATGAAAGGAGTTATGGTCAGATGAAACTAGATTTGCTAACTGCGGTATGTTCAATAGACACAATGAGCATATCTGGGCTAAAGAAAACCCTTTCCATGTAGAACAAAGACAACCCCAGATAAAATTTTGTTTTAATGTTTGGTGTGGTATCATAGGGTCTACTATTCTGGGGCCTTTTATCTATGACGAATCACTTACTAGGGAGCGCTACTTGCATTTTTTGCAATACACTTTTCAAGACATGTTGCATAATTTGAATTTGAGAACTCGTTTAGAAATTAAGTGGTTCGAACGTGATGAAGTACCTGCTCATAACTCGTTATTAGTAAGACAACACTTAGATAATATCTATCCAAACTCTTGGATAGGAAGAAATGGCCACCCCAGTCTCCCGATTTGGCAGTTATAGACTTCAATTTATGGGGTGCGCTAAAAAACAAAGTATACAAAAGAAAGTAGGTGTGAGACAGTTGGTGACTTAAGGGAGGCGGTATTACAAGCAATTGAAGAAATTGATAGGCGGTCTGTGAGGAAAGCGGTAATGTCAATCTTAAAATGATGATTCAGATAAATTTCTTTATATACAGAGTGACTTGGTACTCTGACTATTGTCTACTTTGGCTAATTACTTGCGACAGCACTTTTTAAAAGCGCCAAATCATAAAAATGGTCAAGATGCAGCTCTATGCATTCAGCATAGTTTTAAATAGATCATTTAGTTTAAAACTAGGATTTATGTTTTCAATATGACAGACTCACAAAAAAGTTTAATTATTATTTCAGATTTTGGGGATGATTCTTCTCCAGCGCCTGCCCCAACAACCCCAATGCCAAACCCTCGACCGAGTAAGTATGCAATGAACAAATTACTACTTTGGTGAGGTGAACTATTATCCAGCTGATTCTCATTTTTTTTACAGCTAAGAATCCCATTTGTCCGTATCCATCTGACGAAATAATATTCTATCCCAACTATTCCGATTGCACAAAATTCTTCGAGTGTTATAATGGAGAACGGAGTGAAATCAGGTGTCCTACTAACACTTTCTGGAATCAGAGGGTCAAAGTATGCAACCATGAATGCGGTGAGTGAAATAGAAGAACTTTAGTAGTTATAGAGACTAACAGCGCTATATAAAACGAAGTCATAGGCTTCAGTTGATTCTCATGTATTTATTTATTTATTTAAGAGCTACGGGGTAAAACCCCATTTAGATTACATACATTTATATCTCAAAATATAAGAATACGAAAAGAAACGGTACAGAAGTAATTACCAAACTAATATCAAACAACATTGCAGTTATATAAATCAGGCCACGAAGAGTTATTATTCATAAGTTCTGATATTCTTTCCATAAGCGACAACCAATGATATTCTGACTCATAAAAGTAGTAAGCGTGTCGAAGATATCGCTTAGGTACATAAAAATTTAACCTACCTAATAGGTCAATGCAATCTATTTTGTTGTTAATAATTTTATAGCCAAAATTAATATCACTTCTTATGAAGAATTTTAAGGGTTTGAGCAATGTCACAGTAGCTGTGGTTTGAGAAGTGCATAGGCTGATCACACTTAAGCGAAGAAGAGCGAAGAAAAGATCTGAGGTCTTTCAAGAAATTTGATTGGTAATCCCAATGGGGTCTACAAATAACTGAACAATAAGATAAAATATAAAATGTGTGGAACCAAGCAAATATCTCTGGAATTATTAGAGATATCAAAATGAAATTTGGAAGGTGGTACTGCAGTATATTGCCTATTTGCCTATTTCCAAATTTTTTTACAATTTTGAACTTTCTGTTTTACCGGAAGTAATGTCGATTTTAAAATTTGCATTGAAACACCCTGTATAGTATTTTAGTATATGATGAAACATTTTATTGCGAATACAAAAATATAGAGTTTGATATTGTTTACTTCAATACCTACCGAGATATTAACAGAAAATTAACTAAGGAAAGGAAAAATTCGATGGTAGCTAAACTCGGTTCAGATTTTATTTACGCCCGATATAAACAAACCGCTATATAAATAAACTAAACTAAACTAACATTGTTTATCCGAATACACAAATATCCCGTTCAGTAGTGACAAAAACTTTGCGAAGGTACGACACAAGTGAAACAGTTAGCAATTTATCAAAAAGTGGACGGTTAAAAAGTGCAAGTAATGAAGGTGTAGCTCAAAATGTTGCTATATCTTTGGAAGAAAATCCTCACTTATCCACTACCGACCTCGCCAATATGCATGGAATTAGCCGTCGTTCAAAAGGAAGGATATTTAGGCGAGAAAAATAACATCCATACAAAATTGGCCTCGTTCAAGAACTCTCCGAAGACGATTTCGACAGACGTTTGCAATTTTCTGAAATGATGATGGATATTTGTAACCGTGATAATAATTTTATAAGAAATGTGGTGTTTTCAGACGAGGCTACATTTTGTTTTTTAAATGGTTAATCGACATAACTGCCGCTACAGGTCGCAAAGTAATCCTAATTGGGCACAATCCGGGGACCCTTCTTCCTACAAGAAACTTTAAACGGAGATAGGTATTTACAGCTCTTGGAGACACAAGTTATTCCGGCATTGGAAATAAGTGGAATTTCCAAATAATATCTGGTTTCAGCAGGATGGAGCACCACCCCATTAAGCTCGCATTGTTCGAGATCATTTAGATAGGAGATTTCATCACAAATGGATTGGAAAAAGGGTATACTTATGAATGGCCTGCACGAAGTCCCGACCTTAATCCACTAGGCTGTTTTCTGTGGGATTACGTAAAGTCTAAGGTTTATGTTGATAGACCAAATAATTTGCAAGAATTAGCTGCAAGAATAAATCAAGACATCAACAGAATTACACCAGAAGTAATAGCTAATGTTACTAGAGAATTTAAAAACAGACTTGCTTATTGTCAAGAAGTAAACGGTGTTCAGTTTGAATATCTAATACATTAAGTTTAGTTAAGTTAAGTTTCAATGTTTTGAAAATCACTTAGATTTAGTTAATAATTATGATTATGTATTTCTTTAATGGATATTAGATTTTTCCTTTCCTTAATTACTTTTCTGTTAATATCTCGGTAGGTATTGAAGTAAACAATATCAAACCCGATATTTTTGCATTCGCAATAAAATGTTTCATCAGAAACTAAAATACTATACAGGGTGTTTCATTGCAAATTTTAAAATCGACATTACTTCCGGTAAAACAGGAAGTTCAAAATTATAAAAAAAATTGGAAACAAATAGACAATCTACTGCAGTATCCACCTTCCCAATTTCATTTTGATATCTCTAATAATTCCAGAGATATTTGCTTGGTTTCACATATTTGCCCATCACTGTATAAGTGCGTAGTATACAATTCTAAAAGGTTCGAACCTAATGAATTTAATTAATACTCTTTTCGAGGTGTCATTCTTTTGTTGGTCTTTACATCTCGTGTCTTCAAATTTAGTGAATTTACTTGAGAATCTGTTGATGCAATTAATTTGTTTAGTGGCTTTAGATTCAACATAATCCATATGGAATTGAAATTTTAAATTATAGTCAATATATACCTCGAGATCCTTAATTATGTCTACTTTCGCAAGATAAATGCCTTTTAAATTATAAATAAACTTATTAGGGGTGTCTTTTACAAAAGTGATAACAAAGCATTTTACTGGGTTACATGTAAAACCGTTGAAAGTGCACCAATTTCCAAGTGAGTCGAGATCATTTTGTAAAATAATTCTGCCTTTAATTGAATTAATGCTTTTATATAGTTTCGCATCATCAGCTAATAAAGAAAATTCAGAATAATTGATCTCTTATTTTAAATCGTTTATAAAAAGTATGAAGAGAAGAGGACCAAGATGGGAACCTTGAGCGACTCCTGATGTGACATCAAAGGGTTCAGACATGAAATTTTTAATCTTCACAATTTGAGTTCTATTTGTTAAAAAAGATTCAAGCCAATGTAGTAATGGTCGATGAAAACAATAGGCCCAAAGCTTTCTAACAAGGACAACGAAATTAACGACATCGAATGCTTGATGAAAATCTGTATAAATAGAGTCCACAATATAATTTTTACTGATTGAATCAGTTATATATTCTTGGTAGGCACAAAGATTCGTATATAATAAATAATCATTTTTGTTACAGATTTTGGGGACGATACTTCTGTATAGTTAGTATCTAACAAATTGGACTACCTCAAAAGGTAATGATTTATGAAAATATTGTTTAATATTATTCTCGTTAATTATATTTAAATTTAAGTGATTTACAACAAAATTTTGATTTCATCCAATTTAACAATACCCTATTTCTAAAACTCGTTGAAGGTCTAATGTTGTCTAATGTGTACATAATGACATTTTTGATATTTTTGGCATTTAAGATTTTTTTTATTTGTTTTATTTTTGACGTTTTTGTCATTTTTCGCGTTTTTATATTTTTGGATTTTTTGATATTTTCACTTTTTTGTCTTTTTAATATTTTTCGTATTGAAGACACTGTTGCTATTTATCTCTTTTTAAATTAAAAATTATTCGTCCAGATATATCTTGACCTTTTAAAGTATTTTGTATACATATTGATTTTTTATTTTAGGAAGCAAAGATTACCACTTCTCAGAGTACTGGATGTGATTTCTGATTCATAGTCATATAGACGTTATTTATTTATTTATATTTATATTTATATTATTTATTATTTGAATAAAATTTTAATTTAAATTAATTATTTTTATTAATATTGCCTCTTAGATCTCTATCTTTAGGCAAAGAAAAAACACAATAGTTATAGTTAAAAAATAGCGACCTTAAATGAATCAATATGAAAACAGTTTAAACACACTGTGTAAACAATAATTATTTTCTGACATATGGCACTTCTACATGCATTTTCATTGTTTTCTGAAGAATACTTGTGGCATATTTTTCAATGTCTAAGTGTTTATTGGGAAATAACACCACACTTTAAAGGAAATCGCTGTATATTCCAAACGTTTCGGGGTCTAGATCAGCCATTGACAACGGGGTCTGATCTAGACCCCGAAACGTTTGGAATATACAGCGATTTCCTTTAAAGTGTGGTGTTATTTCCCAATAAACACTTAGACAATGCATTTTCATGTTTGGTTAGTGCAAATAATTACCATATTGTGGCGTCAGACCTCGTCGGCGCCATGCTGTTGGTAGTCACCATCCACGGTCCCTAAACTCTATAGAGTTTAAGAACCGTACATACATGTTGTCAACCACGAGAGGGACAACTTCGTATCAAGTATATGGAGATAACGGCTGCTGGTGGCGCCTCTGGTGTGAGAAATTTGTACCAGCTAAAAGAATCAGTTTTGCTTGATCGCTCAGTTTACAAAATTTGTTTAGCAAATTTATGACATATATATTTTGATGTCTAAGGACTTTTGCATTTATTGTTAGAAGTTGCTGGAAAATAGTATGTTTTATCACTTCTAAATCTACCTTAATATAATACAATAACAAGTTATGTTAAAAAAAGAATTGCCTTAAAATAAATTAGAATTAAAAATGTTACAAACACCCAGTACGCTCAATATTATTTTATAACATATCTTCAAATTTAAATCTAGATATTTGTGTATAAAATTTATCTCAACTTACTTTTGATGTTTACCGTTTTTTTGCACATAGTTTTTCGATTTTCTGTAAAAATGGTATGTTTTACATTATAGAAAAATCTACGGAATTTTCTGGAATCTCAGCGTACAGAAAATTATGGGATAGATTTACGTAAATGAAGTTCATTACGAGGGCTGCCTTTTATATTTCGGGATTGGACAGCCCTAGTGTTGCAATCTGGCAACTGACAGCTCTATCGTTAAGTTTGACATTTTTGAGGTTATACGTACTCAGAACGTTTTGACATACGAGCGCTATGTGTTGTTTACAGTAACTTAAAGGATTCATCTCGGCCAAAAAATGGAATTAAATCGTGAACATTTTCGTGCGATTATTTTATACAACTTTCGACGTGGATTAAGTCAGCAAGAGTGCATGGATGAACTTAATTTAATTTTTGGCGATGAAACTCAAGTACCACTGTTTATCGATGGTATGGTGAATTCAATCGAGGTCGTAGTTCACTCCAAGACGAATTTCGTGAAGGTCGTCCAAAAACAGTTGTTGTTCCGGAAACCATTGATGCTGTCCGCTAACTGATATTGCAAGATCGTCATGTGACCTATCGTGAGATTGAGTCAACCTTACACATTAGTGAGACCAGCATACATTCAATATTGCATAAACATTTGAATGTCAAAAAAAATTGTTCGCGTTGGATCCCACACAATTTGTCAATCGTTCAAAAAAAGGCTCGTGTCGATTGGTCGAAAGAAAAGCTCAAAAAATACGATCGCGGTGCTTCAAAACACGTTTATGACATAGTGACAGGTGATGAATCGTGGATTTACGCGTATGAGCCCGAAAGTAAACAGCAGTCGACTGTATGGGTGTTACAAGATGAGCCGAATCCAACAAAAGTTGTTCGCGCACGAAGTACTTCCAAGCAAATGATCGCCTGTTTTTTCGAAAAAACTGGACATGTCGGAACCGTACCTATAGAACCACGCAGAACAGTCAATTCTGAGTGGTACACAACCATTTGTTTGCCAGTTGTCTTCCAAGAAATGAGGAAAACCAACCGCCGAAGACGGATCACTCTTCACCACGACAATGCGAGCTCTCACACATCGTCTCAAACAACTGCATTTTTGACCACTCAAAACATCGATTTGATGAGTCATCCGCCGTATAGTCCTGACTTGTCACCAAATGACTTCTTTTTATTCCCGTACGGAAAAAACAAATTGTGAGGTCAACGTTTTTCGACACCTGAAGAAGGGGTTGCTGGTTCAGAATGCATGTTTTGGAGATACTTCAATCAGAGTGGAAAAAGTGCTTCGACAATTGGTTCAAACGCATGCAAAAGTGTATAGATCTTCATGGGGAATATTTTAAAAAACAATAAAGCGATTTTCGATGATTAATATTTGTTTTTGTTCTCTAATCCCGAAATATAAAAGGCAGCCCTCGTATCAATTCATTGTATGATTTTATTTTCGACTTTATTATTATATTAATGTTAATTTTTAAAAATCTAATATCGCATTTAATAGCCTTGTACCTCAGTGTAACTTTCTTAAAGCACTTATTTTATATAAATTTATCTCGACATTATGAATAAAAAATTGCAGTTGTGTAATCAATCTGAAGAGTTTGCTATCTGATGTACATCGTGTTACTGATTGATAGATGATAGCAATTTTTTTGATAATATTTGTTCATAAAATAAAACGTAGCAGTTGTCTTACTAATCAAATAGGTATCTGGTGAATATCTACAGAAAATATGAGGGGTACGTACAGTTTAACGTTTTATTTTCAAAAGAAATATCTACAACAATTCTTGTTAAAGTATTTGTAAGTAAAAATACAAAAGTTTCAGAATTTTTTAAAATTATTTTCAGGAAGTATAAGATTTGTATTATTGTAAAAGGGGGTCGCTTTAGAATTTTTTGTTTTGTTGTATACTAAATACTATTTAAGTGAAATCATTAAGACATTTTATGTAGTTGATATCAGTAGTAATGTTTTGTCGTGACCCTATCCCCTTCTTTGGGGTGCCTTAAAACACATATTAAATTTAGCAGTAAGCACTGTGTCACCTTATACTCATATGTAAAACCCAAAGTGTGAACTAAATGATTTATGAAATAAAGGTGAAAATCAAACAAAAGTTATAAATAAAATTTTTGATAATTTACATTTGGCAAGTGTAAACCTTCGTCTTATTCACTAATTACATTTCACGCCCTGAATTCGTTCTTAATTTCCATTAAAGTTCATTGCAATAATTAGTCAGCAATCGTTGTCAAATTGCCGATACATTTCTTTTTATGACTAATCTGTTTTTTTGTTAGTTGTAAAGTCAAGTGTTGTCGTTTCCCTACATTTTGAATCTTAACAGACTTTATTAAGTGCTTTAAATTAACTTTTTCGACAAGGTGTACTTGTATCTCCTTTTTTGCCCTGTTTCTTGTTTAATACTGTTAACAGACATGAGTTCGACCTTTAACATGGTTTCGTTTAATAGAGATATAGATTCATTCTGGCTTATAACTCAACTTTCTATGTCATTTTATTTTATCAGGAAAAAAGAAATATCGATTTGTTGGCGAAGAGATTTTCAGATTCACGGCAACATTTATTCAAATATTTCAAGTACAGTGCATCCCATTTTGGTTGAGATTGCCAGGTTACCCGGTTGGTATTGAAGATAGAGTTTTGCGGTTTTCACATACCTGTTCTACTTTTTTGTGAAACTCAGGATGGCCATAACAGATTTTGCATAAGTGTTTCCATTTATAAGATACAGGGCGATTTTGATAATTTATACTTTTTGAACCCCTTCTATATCTACGAAGTTATTAGAAATACTCTTGCGCTAAGAACTACATCTAATAGAAAATTTTGCATAGAATCCAGTGGAGTACTCAATTTTTTTTTCCGAGTATGGTTTTGAAAATACTACACAACATTATATATTTTTAAATGGAACACCCTGTATTTTATTATTTCATTGTATTCGTTATTTTTTCCCTTTAAAATAATATATAATACAATACACATGGTATTATTATAAATGCTAAAAAAAACTAAAAAGCTGAGTTTTTTGCTAGTAGGCCATGTATTTTCCATTTAAAAGGAGAATCAAACAAATAATTCCATTTGAGATTTTTTATAGGAGTTTATCAGCAAAGAAAAATAATGTTAACAATAATTCAATAACATGAAACACAAAATTTAGGTAGCTAAAAGCAACTAATAAATAGTTATACATCGTTCATTATGTATAACAAACAGAACAAGTATTACAAATCAAATATCTATCTTAAAATTAATTTTAAATGCACTCAGGCGTATTGAAAATGTTTGCCAATTATGTGTTGGGGAAAATGGACAACAATTTGAACAGTTAAATCAATAAGGTAATAAATAATGTCCAAAATTAATTTTAAGATAGATATTTCTAAAAATACCATGTGTATTGTATTATACATTATTTTAAAGGGAAAAAAATAACAAATTCAATGAAATAATAAAATACAGGGTGTTCCATTTAAAAATACATAATGTTGTGTAGTATCTTCAAAACCATACTCGGAAAAAAAAGAATTGAGTACTCCACTGGATTCTATGCACAATTTTCTATTAGACTCTTAGCGCAAGAGTATTTCTAATAACTTCGTAGATATAGAAGGGGTCCAAAAAGTATAAATTATCAAAATCGCCCTGTATCTTATAAATGGAAACACTTATGCAAAATCTGATATGGCCATCCTGAGTTTCACAAAAAAGTAGAAGAGGTATGTGAAAATCGCAAGACTCTATCTTCAATAACAACCGAGTAACCTGGCAATCTCACCCAAAATGGGATGCACGGTACAGTTAAAGAAATATGTTTATAAATAGGGTTTTTAGCAATAACTTTTATTTCTCTTACAAAAGACATTTTCAGGTCTACTATCGGTTCAAGTTAAGCAAGTATCTCCTTTCTTGCATGTTACCTACATCAATAACCACTCATCACTTGCGGAAACAGACATAGGCTAGGATTTTCCTTATTTAAAATAAACTACTGTGAGCTCTGGAAGTTTGTTGTTCAATTAAAGGTTTCATCAAAAATTTTACATATATCCAAATAATCTGAAAATTCCGAAATCAAAAACATAGAATTAGGACGGCAATTTGATTTACGAAATTCAGTAATAAATATACTTCCAAAAACCCCAGGATTATCTACAAAAGAAATCATATTGACAGATAGCATATAACGGGTGTTTTTTTAGAGGTATAGAAATGGAATAGAACAAGGATATATTTTTTTAAATTGACATGAAATTTACTTTATTCGAAAGATAATCTTCTGTCATTATAATTTGAATATGACTTCTGGCATATGACCGCCACGGCTGTCT
The DNA here is from genome assembly GCA_034190945.1 of Octodonta nipae. NCBI lineage: Eukaryota > Metazoa > Arthropoda > Insecta > Coleoptera > Chrysomelidae > Octodonta > Octodonta nipae. Next base: position 83,036,497 of record CM067223.1, on the reverse strand, counting down.
CGGACGTAGTCTATTCTGGACGTCCAATTTTCGATGACTTTTTCCAACATTTGTGGCCGTATATCGGCAATAACGCGGCGAATGTTGTCCTCCAAGTGGTCAATCGTTTCGGGCTTTTCGGCGTAGATTAGCGACTTCACGTATCCCCATAGAAAATAGTCAAGCGGCGTTAAATTCGACGATCTTGGAGGCCAATTCACGGGTCCGAAACGTGAAACTATGCGGTTACCAACCGTTTCTTTCAATAAATCAATTATGGCACGAGCTGTGTGACATGTTGAACGAAAAAGTTAGTAATCATGGCTCTATAGCGATCACCATTGACTGTAACGTTCTGGCCAGCATTTTTAAAGAAGTACAGACCAATTATTCCACCAGCCCATAAAGCACACCAAACAGTCAGTTTTTCTGGATGTAACGGTCTCTCAACATGAACTTGAGGATTATCATCACTCTAAATAATGCAGTTTTGTTTATTGACGTATCAATTCAAACAAAAGTGAGCTTCATCGGTAAACAAAATTTGCTTATGAAAATCGGGATCAACGACAATCTTGTTTTGAGCCCATTCACCGAATGTACGCCTTGATAGGTGATCGTGTGGCTTGAATTCTTGTACGAGTGGAATTCAATTTTTTCGCTAAATCTGCAATAAAGTGGATGGACAAATATCCAATTCCTGTGCACGATGGCGGATAGACTGATTCGGGTTTTCCTCTACACTACGCTCTACAGCAGCACTGGATTCTTCTGTACGCACTGTACATCTCTGTGGATGCGTATTATCATTTAAAGTAAACGTGGTGCGAAAACGTTGCATAGTTAATCGAATTAATTGCTCTGATGGACGATTATGTTGACCATAAAATGGACGTAGTGCGCGATACGTATTTCGAACAGAACCATGCTTTTCAAAATAAATTTGCACAATTTGGAAGCATTGTTCAGGCATCAGTCTATTCATGATGAAATGCCAAACCAAACTAAACATAAATCACTTGACAGTTGACAAGATGGCCGCCGATTAAAAGAGTGTTGCCAACCTCCTATATTTCAATTAAAACTTTTTTTAACCACCCTGTATAACAATAATTCCATTGCACCGTATATTCCAACCATTATGTATATGCGACTGCTAATGAGTTACCCTATAAACACTTTTTTTCCTAAAATATTTTAACCACCCTGAGTAACTATAATCCTGTTCCGTTGGCTATATATTACAACAATCACATATATGCAATTCCTTGTGAGCTACTCTATAAAACATTTCTTGCTCTAACATTTTTTTTAACCATCCTGTATAACTACTTCTACTCCACCATATGCAACTGCTTATGGACTACCAAATATAACATTTCTGTACTATCTTTTTTTAATCACACTATATAACTATAACTTTACTCCACCATATATTTCAACCACCTTGTATTTTGATCTGCCTATGATTATTATGTAATATTTTAATGCATTGTTTGAACCACCCTCTATAACTATGATTCCTTTCCACCGCATATTCATATCACCCTGTAAATGCAAATGCTAATGGGCTTTCCTGTATGTAAACATATTCTGAAGTCTTCAAAACACCCTCTATTAGTATTTTAATTCTAAATACGTTAGCAGTGATGGACGAGCAAACTACCTTACCACATAATCCGTAAGTCTTCGATAAATTATACCTTTGGCAACTCCAAAATTTTCTTTCAGACGTGTCTCTAAGACTCTTCTTTTGCCTTTTACCAAATGAACCGCCCTTTCAAGAGTCTTTGTAGAGTAGTACAAGTGCTGTTCTCAAGCTGTTGCTTGCGACTTATTCATAAAATATATTTGCAGAGATTTTTCTTCGATATTATTTCTTTCCAATTCGTTTGCATTATTTCTAGTAATAAGACCACAATTAACACAAAATTTTCAATAATATCCATATCCATACAGCATAAGAGTTCTTTAGTTTTACTAAAACTTATAAGTGCCCGCTGGGGTCTTTTTTGTTAAAGGCAAGACTTGATTCATCCCGAATCTTACAAGTGTCAGAAGTTGGTCATTCCAATGACCTCATCTTCAGCGGATGGTAAAACTGTGTATCATAGTCTCGTTCTGGAGTCCAAACATTGAATTTCCAATTTATATTTTATTATAATTCAGAATATATTTCCGTTAACAACGATATCAGGTTCAGACCTTGAAACGTTTTAAGAGTTTTAAACATACAGTTGTTTTTTTTTCTCAAACGTTGTGAATACTCTATTCGAGGTGTCATTCTTTTGTACGCAAGACAATATATATAATATATATTGTTTCTGGTTAGGGAACCTTCATCAGTTGCGCTTCCCACAATTGAGTGTCCTCTCGAACACTTCTTTATGTATTTGATACATATCGTTAAATTTAAAGACGCGAGATGTAAAGACCGACATCTAGGCTTTTCAGGGAAACTAGCACAAAGAGGTTCCGAATCTGGAGCCGTTCCATGAATTGCTGTTACCCGTAATTCTTAGGTTAGAAATGACACCTCGATGAGAGTATTCAATATCTCTGACAGGTAAAGTTAGTCTGAAAATTTCATCGTGACATTCTATCTTCAAAAAAAAAAAAATAAAACATAAACCTGAAGATTATCTTCAGAAATAAGCTATATTATTTTGGTACTTGTGGTAACTAACACAGTGCCAATAGCATCCTACACATGCACGATTGGTATCAAGTCTGCGAGACGAAAGGGACATGGAAACACGGTCACGTTATTTTCCTGTAAAAATATTGTAATTACCCTTGCCTCTTGTTGTTTATCTTGTTAGAAAAAGGGTTGAAATAACCATCGTAAATATAGATTCGATAACATTTTGTATTTTATAATTAGCATTCATTGGATAAAAGCTAGATGCGGTCGTGCTTTAGACTGCCTGCAGCAAAACTGTAACATTATTGACACACCATGTCCCATATGGCCGGAAATGTGTGTTATATACCCACCAACTTATCATATAAACTACTACATATGTTTACTGTTTTCTCCCGTATTGTTATTTGTTTTTTGTTTTGCAGAGCTAGTGTTATTTATGGCCGCAGCAATTGTTTGTTTTGGTAAGTCTTTTACATAAATACTAAGTTACAGAAGCCTTGATGGTAAACAATTATAGTCAATCTGCTTTGGGCTGTTACTTTTAAAATTGCGAAACATTTGTCAGTCATAGAAGCCTAACAGAGCGTATGTCACAAAATCTGGACATAATTAGAGCCACAAAAATGACGCACTGTAGTCTTTGAAGTATCAGTATCGGTATAAAGAATCTCAACTGGAAAGCTATGCATCGGCTAGTGGGGATATCGTAAGCCGAAACATCTTTGGTTGGGCGCACTTAAATGGCTGACCATCACGATTGATAGTTATTTATTTTTAACTTTTTCGTAGTCACGTTAACCAGAAGCTGATTAGCTGATGCTAAAGAGTACTATTTTCACTGAACAAACTGAAATTAAGTGACCTCAAACTATATATGGAAGTAAGCTGTTCTCAAAGGTTGTTCTCAATTTGTCTCCTGAAAATTAAATTGAGCTAGAGCTGGTTCAATGACTGTTTGCACTGATGAGCAAAGTGATGACCAATAAATTGTTGTTCTTGATCCTCATGTAATGCCTAAGGACTTTTGGTTCAATCTGCAGTCCTTCACCAAATTCAGTACTTCTTATTTATCACGTCGTAGTTGATTTTTATCAGAATCCAGAAGCCTGGCGTTTAAGGTTTCAGATGTTAGAAGTAACCATAAGCATACTTAGTATACTGCCCGATAGAATTGTACTGTTTTTCTCTAGAAATAGCATTTAGATGTCATCTGGGATCTAGGCGTACTTTTTCGTATTCAATATATGATCCAGGTTGCATTGAAAGGGGTCTCAACTCACTTTCTACAGTGCTGTACTCCGTTTGTTCCTCCGAAATGTTTAAGAAATAACTCTAGTTTTTTTGTGCCCCTGAATCGTCTATTGAGAGTGGTGTCAGGGTTGAGTTAAAGGTCAAATGAATTTAAAATTTGTTAATGATTTTTAATTTATTATAAATATAAACTCATCAAGGTTAAGATTTAGATATTTTCATGTGTTTTTCACAAATCCTGTATTTAAATCAAAACATAATAAACATGAATAAATAACCATAGATATAAAAATACACCTTTTTCAGCTAGAGATCCACTATGTCCGTACCCTTCGGAGGAAGCCACTTATTTTCCAGACCTGACAAATTGTTCGAATTACTTTGAATGTTTTAACGGGGAGAAATACAGCATGCAATGTCCCAATGGCACACAATGGAACCAGCCTATAAGATCTTGCGACTTCGAATGTGGTAAGTGAATTCGATGTATTCCACAATTTTGTTATTTGGCCAGATGTACTTCAATGCGTGACTGGGTACCTTGTTATTAGGTTTGACGATCAGCCCAGGTACAGCCGTGGGACTCTGATGAATAGAAAAGTATTTTAGAATCGAAAAGTGACGTCATTTTGTCGTAATAAGGCATAACCGTCGTATACCGATGAGTTATGAGTGCGAACATTTCTAAAGTGACGTCACTTTTCGATTCTACAAAAATTTTCTATTGATCGGAGTCCCAGGGTTGTACTGTGTGTTTCGTTTGGGTATCTTGAATATTCATATTTGCGTTTCTATTGAATTATAAGGTATTCAACTGTTTTTGATGTGTCGATCTCTACTTGATTTGCTTGCAAAAGCTACCAGAACAAATCTTGTCGGACTTTGTCAAAAGCCTTTTCGTATTCTAAGGCTGCGGTTGCATGGCCCGTGAAAACGCTCAAAATTATTTTGGACGCTTCCTTGAAACGCAAGAAGTTTTTTGTTTATTACTCCAAATATCCTTTGTTTTTTCTCCGATACCGACACAAGTTTCTATTGACGAACAGCATCTCTTACGAATATATAGTACAAAAAATTCGTAATTTATGCAGTTAGCGAGGATGAATTTATTTTTATTAGGGTTGGACAGGTACATTGGCGCGGCGCATGGTAACCAACAAATGTCGGTCCAGAACAAAGGCTTGTCGGGTTGCTTTGTGCCATCATTGTATCAATAAAAAATCAACAATTTATTGAAATGAAGACGTTCGGCACATGTCAACACAAAATTATGGAAGTAATTTCAAAGGTGCTTACGTAGCGAGGAACCATAAAGTTAAATACTGAAAAATCCTTTTTATATCCAGAAAGAGTGCAAATCATTGTAATCGCACCTTAAGCAACGTGTCTACGCATCTTAATGGTCATCCAGGCAATGTTGTCTAGATGCATTCTGACTGAATAACGCTTCTCTAGTGCCTTCCAAATTGAGGAAACCGAATAGTGTTCCTTGAAATTCTTTATCAAGTGTGTTATACATACAAACCAATAAAAAGCAAACGTGAATCAGAGTTGTAGTTCAAAAACACAGACAATAATATATTTGTTCTGTCGGCGTTCGTCTATCATACATTTTTACTTCAAACTAAGTTAGAAAGCATTCAGCTAGCTATAAAAATGGCGATTTTATATGAACTATCAGACTGTTTTCTGAAGTAAATGTTCATGATCAGCATGGCGTGCACTTTTTGCCATACTTGGCATGGATGTTTGCAATGTCACTTCGCACATTTCGCCATTGTTGACATACTTCGCAAATGAGTAATATGCTGAGCAGCTTTTAACATAAGGTAATTTTGCTAAGTTACTAACCCTTGATCGTTGAGCTCCTATCTCGATGAAACAGTTTGGTAAAGATAGTATTTAGGTGCTGCAATTCTGTACAATCCGAAAGCTTTTCAACATCGGTAGGTTGATACCCTGTTAGACTGCATCATAATTTAAAATACTCCCAGCAATTATTAACTTGCTTTCTTGATAAGATCAAGAAGTTTTGATGGTATTGTGTCCAAGATTTTATTGTAGGGTCTGACGTACTTGTGCCTTAGCGAAATGGAGCAAGATTTTCCAATATAATCTCCTGATTGCCTGTATCCGTGTCCGTTGCATGTACTCAGTGATCAGAGTTGGCATTACCCATCTCCAAAATTGTAGCCGATTTGGTATATGTAAATCATTAATCTGTAAACGATATAATGTAGCACAAAAAGAGCGGCAGTCATTTGAGCTGAACCATAGAAGCGAAAGCTCTTACGAAATATACTTTCCTTCCTCATTAACTCACTGCCTCTGGACTTCTTTCTTTGTGTCGTTCTTAGTAATGGATGTAACTTTCAGGTAAATGAACTGAATGTGAATCTGCTCTGCTTCTTTTATTTATAGATATCGGTCGACTAGAATTGGTTGGGTGTTGGTGGGCGTGTCTGGTTTGTTTAATCTGGCAATTACGGAGGTCCATGCTGTAGGAAGGCAGGAACTGTCATTGCCTCGATTTAGATAAAATGGTCGTTTCAATACCAATTTCGATAATATCACTTATCATACACATAGTACGTAATACCACAAAACAATAATTTTATTTTTGTGCTCTTAAAATATGCTCTAAAGTCCCCGCTATTAATAATAAGTTTATAAAACAATAATTTTCTGTTTATGCTTTTAAAGTCACATCAAATATATGCTCAAAGGCAGTTATTAATGTAAATTGTACGCCAGCTCCAGAAGTGTATGGACTACAGTGCGAAATGAAGGAATCTAACAGTCAGTTAAGTCAAAAGTCGTTTTTCTTCCCTGTTCAATTAACAGTGACGCCATCTAGTCACGAAAGGTACTACAAATACAACAATATTAATTCATGAGCACACCTTTTTCAAGTTTTACATAATAAATTTTAATAATTAATTAATCAGAAGTCTTAATGTAAAATGTTTACTTTATAATATGAAGCTAGTCAATACATAAATTTAATGGCAAGAGAGCTTTGGAGTTTTTATTAGATCGCGCAGCAAATTTTGTGCAGGTGTTGTATATTACTTAGATCTTATATTAGTTTATTTTCTATTTGTTATTGATTTTCTATACAAAAAGAGAACTGAATTTACCCATTGCAAGATCGAGGCAGTATGTAGTGTCGGTCGGTCGTGTCGAAACAAATTAAATTTCAAGGTACGCATTTCATTCCCTTGCTCATCTATTTTCATATGTATAAGTGTGGGCCTCCGTTGAAAAGCTTTCGCTTCAAAAATCTTACCAACAAATGAGAAAAATTAAACATAAATGGTTATATTAATATGGAAATTGTACGACGTGACAGAAATTTTTATTGTTTTTTAGTTAAATAACACCATGGTTCAGAGAAAAAGGCTGTATATTTCAAAATATCTCTTAATGTGACGGCGTTATCAATGGCTTTAAAATATGATTTATTTAAATATATATATATATTGTAAATTAAATTTATATTTGATTAATTCATATTTCAAATGAAGGCGTAGAAAAGGATTTTTTTGGAATATGTAATTATTTTTCTCTCATCCAATAAACTGTAAAAAGAGACTAGAAGGTCCTACAAAAAAGCTACAGAAAAGGTTTCCGAATGTTAACCAAAATTTCAATTTATCGTTAAGTCGTATGCAGAAGGTGACATTTTTCTAGGTCAGGATGTGACATAATGTCAGTATTATGGTAAACCCTGTATACGCACACCCCGTCAACTAACACTCTGTATGATTACACACTTTATTGAAGTTACACCGCGTAAACAAACACCCTGCATACTAACATCCTGTATACTTAAACCCCACAAACCACTTTCTAAATAAATTTGGAATAGAATTTAAATTTTAAATGTCTTTGATGATGAAAATTGACCTACAGATGATGTCAATATTTCAGTATATTGTACTATATTTGTCATAATTTGTATTTAGCAAATATTTCATCAAATAATTATGAATGATATGAATATTCTGGGAACTAAATAGATTTTTTTTATTTCAGATTTTGGACAAATTACAACGGCAAGTCCAGGTATGTAGTAGTCTTCTAAACGTTGTTTGTGGCATATTCTTAATTACTTTTATGTTTTTTTTTGGGGCAATAACACCACAATAGAAATTAAACGACGTATATTGCAGGAATACCAAACGTTTCAAAGTCTATTCTGACTTCGTTGTCAATGGCTTTATATTTATTGATGTAGATTGCAAAATTTATTAGAAAATTTGTTGTTTTATATATACAGGTAGGTAGTATCATGATCTTTAGAATTTTAAATGTTATAAATGAAATTTTCATTTTGCAATCTACATCAATAAATATAAAAATATAAAGCCATTGACAACGAAATCAGAATAGACTTTGAAACGTTTGGTATTCCTACAATATACCTCTTTTTATTTCTATTGTGGTGTTATTGCCCAAAAAAACATAAAAGTAATCAGGTATGTAGTAGTACTGAAACTAATCAGTAATCGCAGTCACAATCTTTTTGACATTCACCTTTACTTCCATATGTATCCACTATAATAAAGTGCGTATGTTTTTGTAATAATTTATGTATAAATACAAAGTTTTATAACCTAACATCAAACCCTTAAATTTTGCAATACTATTTGTGTTTATACGTCTTATACCAAAGGTTTCTAATCAATTTTCAATATCATAATTAATAAATATACAAGAAATAGTCAATTGTGGTTTTGTTGTTTGGCAATCGAAAACTGGGGATATGATATTTAGAAAAATTTGTATTTTCGAGAATTTTAAATGTTCAAAAATTCAATGACAAATTTGTCGATTCCGAAACTAATTATGTATCTGTCTGGTAACATAACTATACAGAATAATATGCATACTGTAAGACAGTGACAGAACTAATAGGTTATAAAGGGTGTTTTATTTAGAGGTAAAGAACTTTGAAATGGAATAAAACAAGGATACATTTTTTTTTAAATTGACATGCAATTTACTTTATTCGTAAGATAATAATCTTCTGGCATTATAATTTGAATATGATTTCCGGCATATGTCCGCCACGGCTGGCTCGGACCTAGTCTAATCTGGAGGTCCAATTTTCGATGAATTTTTCCAACATTTGTGGCCGTATATCGACAATAACGCAGCGAATATTGTTTTCCAAGTGGTCAATCGTTTCGGGCTTATCGGCGTAGACTAGCGACTTCACGTATCCCCACAGAAAATAGTCAAGCGGCGTTAAATCGCAGGATCTCGGAGGCCAATTCACGGGTTCGAAACGTGAAACTATGCGGTTACCTAACGTATCTTTCAATAAATCAATTGTGGCACGAGCTGTGTGACATGTTGCCCCGTCTTATTGAAACCACAACACGTGCGCATCATGATTGTTTAATTGATAAACGAAAAAGTTAGTAATCATGGCTCTATAGCGATCACCATTGACTGTAGTGGCCAGCATAGTTTTTAAAGAAGTACGGACCAATTATTCCACCTGCCCATAAAGCACACCAAACAGTCAGTTTTTCTGGATGTAACGGTGTCTCGACATGAACTTGAGGATTATCATCACTCCAAATACGGCCGGTTTGATTATTAAAGTATCCATTCAACCAAAAGTGAGCTTCATCGCTAAAAAAGTTCGCTTATGTAAATCAGGATCAACGACAATCTTGTTTCGGGCACAATCACCGACTGTACGCCTTGCCAGATGATCATGTGGCTTCAATTCATGCACGAGTTGAATTTTGTAAGCACGCAAACCAAGATCTTTCCGCAAAATCTTCCATAAAGTGGATGGACACATATCCAATTACTGTGCACGATGGCGGATAGACTGATTCGGGTTTTCCTCTATACTACGCGCTACAGCAGCAATGCATTCTTCTGTACGCACTATACGACATCTCTGTGGATGCGTATAATCATTTAGAGTAAACGTGGTGCGATAACGTGGCATAGTTAATCGAATTAATTGCTCTGATGGACGGTTATGTTGACCGTAAAAAGGATGTAGTGCCCGATACGTATTTCGAACAGAACCATGATTTTCAAAATAAATTTGCACAATTTGGAAGCGTTGTTCAGGCGTCAATCTATTCATGATGAAATGCCAAACCAAACTAAACATAAATCACTTGGCAGCTGACAATAGGTTGTCGGTGATGCGTAGCGGCAGTGGTTCAAGAAGAGGTCTCCAAACCTTTTCAGTTTGGACGCTGGGCTCCCTGATTATATTCTCATTAGAGATTATGAATCACGTCTCTTTAACAACATTCTCAATGACCATCGATACCGGAAGAACAGGAAACTCCTACAAAACTACAGGCCAATAAGCCACTGAGCAACACAAGCAAAATCATGTACAGAATCATTTTGAAGACGATCAAGGAAGAAGAAGAACAGCTAAAGATCATACCACACGAACAATGCGGATTCAGAGAAGGGCACTCGACAGAGGACTTGGTAATGAGGATGGTGGAGGGCTCGATGGATGACACAGAGAGCAAAAGGTCGTCGTGCATAACATTCTTCGAAGTAGACAAGGCATTCGACAGGTTCTATCAGTACGGGCTAATAGCAAAAATGCACGAAACCACCACAAGGATAACCCAGGACTACCACACAGGACGAACATAAAGGATCAGGATATACAATATCTACACCAGCGACATAGCAAAAGCGACAACATCAGAGAGGGCGAACAGTCTCCTTACAACATGACATCGAAGAAATGGAACAATGGGCCAAGAAATGGAAGATCGGAATCAACACATAAGCTAAGCCAACCAGGAAACTAATGGTAGGAGGAACACCCATCAATTGGCAGGAAGACGTAAAGTACCGAGGGATCCACATGGACAGAAAGCTAACATGGAGGAAACACATAGAGGAAACAGCGAAGAGAGCCAAACAGCGCATCGGCATGATCAGCTCATTATAGGACGGAGGAGCAAGCTACACCTGAGGACAAAGAAGACGATCTACGAAGCGGAAGTAAAACCATTGACGATGTACGGAGTAGGAATATGGGGACCAGTAGCAGAAACACACACCAAAAAATTAGAAGGGATTCAACACAACGCCCTGAGAAGAAAGATGAACGACCAATGGTACATGGCAGCTAAGAATAGACCTAGGGAGAAAGGAGAAATAATAAGAAGGACAAAGAAGGCGATAGCTAGGATGGAAAACCACAGGAATCCACTACTACGAAACGCCACAAAGTACGACGAAAGAAGAAACTCAGGACCAAGAGAGCTAGATGGCGCTACTACAGACAAAAGAGAACGTAACATAACATGAATATCTACTACGACTACGAATTGGACGAGATGGGATATTAAGTGACGCAATGAGCATGACCTGTTAAGGGTAAAAATACGACGGATATCTGAATTTTCCAAAATTCACCTGATGACGATAGCATATCCAAAGCTAGCGAAACGTTGTGAAATTAATCATTTCAAGACGGTAGAAGTCTAAGGAAACTTCGAGTTACAGATGTAAGTTGTTAGGCTCCAATAGAAATAACTACCTCGATTGAAAGATGCTGCGTAGATATGGCCGTTGAATATCAGTCCTGAATTTGGACCAAAAATTTGTCATTGCATAAAACTTATAAAACTTTACTTTTCAGTTATTTAATATACAGTGATGGGCAAATGTGTGGAATCAAGTAAATATTTCTGGAATTATTAGAGATATCAAAATGATATTTGTTAGGTGGATACTGCAGTAGATTGCCTATTTGTTTCCAAATTTTTTTACAATTTTTAAGTTCCTGTTTTACCGGAAGTAATGTCGATTTTAAAATTTGCAATGAAACACCCTGTATAGTATTTTAGTTTCTGATGTAACATTTTATTGCAAATACAAAAATATCGGGTTTGATATTGTTTACTTCAATACCTACCAAGATATTAACAGAAAAGTAACTAAGGAAAGGAAAAAGTCCATGGTAGCTAAACTCGGTTCAGATTTCATTTACGTCCGATATAAACAAACCGCTCGGTAAGGATTTGTATTTCTATTGGCCAATCGGTGGCATTATACCGTCACAGCCAACAGCACTGCTTGTTCCATAGTCGAATACACGTGCGTTTGTTTAAATCAGGCGCAAATTAAATCTGAATCAAGTTTAGTAGTCCATGAAATTCATTGCAGAAGTGACAGTAGTTGTCAAAATAAGTTATTAGTTTTTTTTATTTGAACGTAAAAAGATTGTATTGTTTTAATTTGATCGTAAAATGGCCGAATTAAGTGAAAGAGAAAGAATAGAAATATTAATGATGATTGGGTATAGGGAGAGCAAAAGGACGCATCAAGAAGTTTGTGACCTTTCAACCGAATACACAAATATCCCGTTCAGTAGTGACGAAAACTTTGCGAAGGTACGACACAAGTGGAACAGTTAGCAATTGACCAAAAAGTGGACGGTTAAAAAGTGCAAGTAATGAAGGTGTAGCTCAAAATGTTTCTATATCTTTGGAAGAAAATCCTCCCTTATCCACTACCGACCTAGCCAATATGCATGGAGTTAGCCGTCGCTCAGTAGGAAGGATATTAAGGCGAGAAAAATATCATCCATACAAAATTCGCCTCGTTCAAGAACTCTCCGAAGACGATTTCGACAGACGTTTCCAATTTTGTGAAACGATGATGGATATTTGTAACCGTGATAATAATTTTATAAAGAAATGTGGTGTTTTCAGACGAGGCTACATTTTGTTTAAATGGTACCGTTAATCGACATAACTGCCGCTACTGGTCGTAAAGTAATCCTAATTGGGTACAAGAGGCTTATACACAACATCCCCCAAAATTGAACGTTTGGGCCGGCATTTTAAACAACAGAATCGTGGGACCCTTCTTCCTACAAGAAACTTTAAATGGAGATAGGTATTTACAGCTCTTGGAGACACAAGTTATTTTGGCATTGGAGGTAAATGGACAATTACCAAATAATATCTGGTTTCAGCAGGATGGAGCACCACCCCATTACGCTCGCATTGTTCGAGGTCATTTAGAGAGGACATTTCATTACAGATGGATTGGAAGAAGGGGTACTTATGAATGGCCTGTACGAAGTCCCGACCTTAATCCACTAGACTATTTTCTGTGGGGTTACTTAAAGTCTAAGGTTTTTGTTGATAGACCAAATAATTTTCAAGAATTAGCTGCAAGAATAACTCAAGACATCCAGAGAATTACACCAGAAGTAATTGCTAATGTTACTAGAGAATTTAAAAACCGACTTGCTTATTGTCAAGAAGTAAATGGTGCTCAGTTTGAACATCTAATACATTAAGTTTAGTTAAGTTAAAGTTCAATGTTTTGAAAATCACTTAGATTTAGTTAATAAATATGATTATGTATTTCTTTAATGGATATTAGATTTTTCCTTTCCTTAATTATTTTTCTGTTAATATCTCGGTAGGTATTCAAAATTGTAAAAAAAATTGGAAACAAATAGGCAATCTACTGCAGTACCCACTTTCCAAATTTCATTTTGATATCTCTTATAATTCCAGAGATATTTGCTTGGTTCCACACATTTGCCCATCACTGTATAATCAATTAGACTAACTGATGGGCATTATTAATTGTTACATTTTTGATGACAATGAGTTTTTGCTTTCAAAAGAAAGGAGTCAACGCATTGAGTTGTCAAATTAAGAGTTTTTGTTGGGCACGAGTATTTGGAAAAGTGAGGTATAGTTGAAGTAGGTTTCTTGAGGATTTCAGATTCTGCCGATTAATATATTTTTAAAATTTAACTTCGAAACAGTTGATTTCACTATTACTAACAATTTTCATTAGCATTTCACAATATCTGACATAAAGATGGTGAATTTTGCTGATCCCATTGGATGTTCATTAATCTGTTGGAAGAAGAAAAATATTTGACAAAACTTGGAGAACTTACAGCAATTAGAACACTTTACCTCGATAAGAATGACCATTAGGTTTATTAAAGTTGTTAAGGAGTTAAGTCTTAATCAGTAATAAAAAATCCAAATACATGGTTTGAAATATTTAAAATCTATAATTTCTGAAAAGTTCTTCTTTATTCTCATGTTGTTTTATAAAAGTTCTATTGCAATTTCATTAGTTGTTTATTTGTGATCTTAAGTGTACATTTACTTTAGAAGTTGAATTTTTTTTCTCATTTATAGATAACCCGTGTTATGGAAAAGATGATGGTACCTTTTTACCGGACCCTAAAAATTGCCGAAGTTACTACGAATGCGTTTTTGGAAAAGCAACACACTTCAGTTGTTCTGCAGGAACTTATTGGAACGAAACCCTGGTTGCATGCGTTCATGGCGATTGTTAATAATTTTGTTCTCAATGAAGGCATAATAATGTTTTAGCTCTTATCTAATAAATTTTATATTTTATTTAAAATAATTAAATACAATAATCCTGCCCGTTCAAAATAAAAGAAATTGTAGCTGTTACGAAAGAAGTGAAAGAGGAAGTTTACTTTTAGAATTTCTAACATCTCACTGTGTATACGTTATGAACTAATTCTCAAAAAAAAAATAATTTGGACAAGTGCGAGTTGAACTCGCATACCACCTTCAAGATTCTAATATTCGAGTTTCAGACAAGCAGACAATGAGTGAATGTTCTTATATTTACCCTAATATCTTTTAAAGGAAGCGTTTTAAATTTATAAAAAGTATATACTTTCATTTTCCAAACATAGACTTTTTATTTTATCTGCTTCAGGATTCGCTTGATTGTTATAAGAATACATATGTATTAAATTTTCTAATTTGGCCCCCAAAAATTAACATTAGAGTTTTATTTTACTAATAAACTTTCAGGGAAGCCTTTTATAATCTACTGTCTGAATTTTGAGGCTCTGTAGATTGGAAGATATAGGTCAAAATAGGTCAAATTTTTAAATTATTAAATATTTTATTCAAATTATTTAAAAATACAAATAAAATATATATTTCAAAATTTAAATAGTGTAGTTTCTAAAGTGGGAATTACGTTGATGTTTGTTAATATTTGGTAATATATTTTAAACAAATGATTTAATAATATGATATATTTGTAGTTCACATAATGAGCCTTTTGAAAATTGAATTTTTATTTTCCACTTAATTGTATAATTTGTCCTTAAAATTACTATGGGGGTTTTCTAATAATTTTTCGTATAAATTTCAAGTGAGAACCTGTACCCCTAATTATTTTCAAAATTTTAGGTAGTATAAACAAAAAAATGAGGTATTATAGTTTGGGGAATAAAGAGGAGAATGGGTAATTTTTAAATATTTTTTTAATATATTTTAAAATATTTATTTAAAAAAAATAAAAATATATATTTGTATTCGTCATAATGAGCCCTTTGATTTGATATATTACTTGATCCTTTAGAAACAATTATAATTTGTTATTTTCCATTTAATTCTATAATTTGCCCCCCAAAATGAATATTAAAGATTTCTCCATATTTATCCAGTAAAGTTCAGGTGAGACGCTATACCTGTATTTTTTTCAAAATTTTACAGCTTATGGTTTCGGAAATATGGGGGGCAATGGGTAATTTTTTTATATTTTTGTTAATATCTTTTAATTTATTTATTTTAAAAATATGGAAAAATGTATTTGTTTTCGTCATAATGAGCCTTTTCATTTGATCTATAACATGATGGGTTAGAAACAATTTTAATTTTATATTTTTCATTTAATTCTGTAATTTGCCCCCAAAATTAAAAGTAGAGGTTTCTCCTTATTTTTCCAGTAAACTTCAGGTCAGATTCTATACCTCTAATTTTTTTCAAAACTTTACGTTTTATAGTTTCCTAGATAAGGGGGGGGGGAATGGGTAAATTTTGGTATATTTTCGTTAATATCTTTTTAATAATTTTTTTTAATATGAAAAAAAAATTGTATTCATCAGAATGGGACCTTTCATTTGATATATTACATGATGCGTTTGAATTTTTTTTTATTTTTAAATTTTCATTTAATTCTATAATTTGTCCCCCAAAATTAATAATAATGGTTTCTCCTTATTTTTTCTAAATTTTCGTAGTTTCGGAGATCAGGGGGGGAAACGGTCGCTTTTTTTAGTTTCTCCCCCCAGAAGTACCCCTAAAATCTAAATTTCTTCATTTACGATATGTACTCCTGATCGGGTCACCAAACTATACATTGATACCAAATTTCAACCTCTCCAGTAGTTTAGTAGAAAATTGCTGTGATGTAACAGAGGCAGAAATCCCGAGTGATATTATAATGGTATCCGTATATGGTATATACGGAATCCTAAAAATTAAGTTGGTTGTTCAATTCTGTTTCAACAGTAAATTCGATACTGAGTTGTATACTATTGATAAAATTTAAGCGCGAATGCATTTGTCTATTTGTATCTGTAAAACAAGCTAAAACATCTTCCACATATCAAAAATACTCTATAAAAAAAAAGAATGTTTTTTAGCTAACGGGGAACTCATGATAGTATTTAAATATCGGCAAGGGGCTCAAAGGAGAACCCATTATTAGACCTTGATCTTGTACATGAAACTTATTATTGACAGCTATTTAATATATTTGATATCATTGTGATGCAAGCTTCCGTCGGTATATTTGGGAACATGTTTGTTACATAAAGATAACATAAAGATAACAAGAAATCCAACATGTTGAATTTTTAGTTTGTTAATTGATTTAATTAATTCTGTGGAGTTTCGGATTGTATATTGTGGATGGAAATTACTTATGGTTCCGTTTTATCGCAAAATATTTATGGGGCTATTTATATAGGAACCTACTGGCCAAGTCTGGTACCATAACCAATCCACGCAGAATTGCCTCATTTTGGCCAAATGAGATTACAAGAGTGCTTGTTGAAAAACCAATGCAACCGCGAAGAGTGACTGTTTAGTTCAGTTTATTTGAAAATTATAAAAATTATTAACAATAATATCAATAGGGATCCTAATACCTTCTGGACTTTCATTCCAAGTAAATCACATGATGGTGGTATGCCACAGAGGATGACTTCGAATAACGTTAATTTGACCGATGAACAAAGCATTGCAGATGCCTTTGCACAATATTTGCATTCTGTGTTTGAAGCAAGTACGATCGAGCTCTTTATTGTAGATGGGGTTTTAGTTTTCCTGAAATAACTGAGGATGACATTCTTTCCTGCATAAAAAGTTTGAAGCCCAAAAAAACTGGCCCTGATGATATACCACCATATATCTAGAAGGGGTGTACCGATCTGTTGGTTACTCCTTTAAAATATATATTTAATCTAGCTCTAAAGCAGCGATGGTTTCTTGATAAGCTTACAAAAGCAATTGTATCTCCAATTTTCAAAAAGTAGCGGAGGGAAAATATGCATGCCTACGGACCTATAAGCTTATTAAACAGCTTGGCTAAAATATTTGAAAAAAATATATATATAACTTTATACTTGCAGACATAGCTGACAAAATTTCAAAATACCAATATCGTTTTCTTCCTAATAAGTCAACAGTTACAAATCTCTGTATCTTCTCTTAATATGTTTCGGAGGAAATTCTAAACAAACCACAGCTAGAGGTCATATACACAGACGGTGCAAATGCATACGATAAGGTAGATTTCAGTGTCTTGATAAAAAAACTATGGGTTCTTGGTTTCTCAAGTGAAGTATTGTCATTTATAACTTCATACTTACTCGCACGAACCCAAAGGGTAAAGATAGGTACTGTCTTCTCTCATCATTATATTGCCACCTCAGGAGTACCCCAGGGTAGCATCTTGGGTCCTCTCTTGTTTTTGATTTTTATCAATGACTTACCCGATAGCTTGAACACCTGCGGTGGGTTGTTATTTGCTGATACTTGAAAATTATTTAAATCTATTAACGGCATAAATGATGTTATTGCACTTCAAAACGACTTGAATTTGGCGCTCAACTGGTTTAGAGAAAACAAAATGTTTGTTAATACCCAAAAACGTTGCGTTGTTTCCTTCTCCCGAAGAGTCAATGTAGCTATTGAAGACTATTACATTGGAAATTGTAAGGTTAAGAGGTGTAAGGAGGTTAAAGATCTGGGGGTAGTCTTTCCAGATAACTTCAAATTCAATACCCATTTCAGCTACCCGGTAAACAAAGCATACAAAGTTCTTGGATTTGTTATACGTTATAGCAAAATTTGAATGTAAAAACAACCATAAGACTTTATACATCTATGGTGAGGCCAGTACACTCAACTTCCAACATTTGGTCACCAAATTGTTACACCCACAGTAATGAAATTGAAAAAGTTAAAACGTTTTCCGCGCTACCACTATATTAATAGGAATAGCATATATCCCTTGATGGTATCTTATATGTCAATGTTGACAACCGTCCATCTGTTCTTTGAGTACGAGGAAAATGACTCAAGCTGTTATCTTTGTATATAACATTCTAAATAACAGAGAATATTCCGATTGTGGCTTGATCAGTAGCGTTAAGTTTAGTGTCCCCAAAATTAGCTTAACACTGCTCTCATCTAATCTCTTCTACATTAACAACGGAAGCCCTTCGCCCTTCACTTATATACTCACTGTCTGCAATGATATGCTGTGCAATAACATAGTTTCTGACCTATTTAACATCAAATTTGGTGAGCTTAGGCGCATACTATTACTGTATCAGGATGTAAACCCTTTATGATATTGGCATGTCTGTGACATTGTTAAATACTTATATATATATATATATATATATATATATATATATATATATATATATATATATGTCTAAAAGTTAAACTGTAAACAATTTGCTGATAGTATCGCCACATTGGAACGAGACAATGTCAAAGAGGTAATCACAAGATAATTCAGTTATTGACGAGAATATTTACGAATATTGTCTGCATTATCATGATTATTTTGTCATTCTTAATACGTATGTTTTTGATTATGTGTCTGAAATAATTGATTGTTTGAATTATCGGATTTTATCTCATCAAATAAGCGGAGTATGTTCAAGTGGATGACTCATAATTTCAGGCTTAACATCATTACTAACAACAAAACAGGTATATAATGAACTCGGCAAAAATTTCTAAAACACTCTTAGACCAGAGCATAGCGGCGCATTCGTTTACAAAATTGTTTTAATTCATAATTTTTTTAAATGTCTGGGAGGTCTTCTTGATTATAAAAGTGTAAGATGACATCATCGTATCTCCAACCCATTAATTGTTATGAATTTTTTAAAATTGGAAATCGCCGAAATTCCAAATTTTCTTGAATTAAATAATGCTAGCCGTTACCCGCGGTTTCACCCGCGTAGGAAATGTTCAAGCCTTCGCCCTACTTAACCATAAATCCACCAATCCCGAATATATTTCACCCAAACTGCAAGTAGGTACTTATGTCACCCAATATAACTTTTTGAACTCCTGACTATAACTCTACCCTACATTTCAGCTATGCAACTGCTTATGGTCTACGCTGTATACAATTATTACTGATATTTTCTGAACGACCTTTTAAATTAAAATTTCTCTTTACTCTATAATTTAATCAACCTTTATATGTAGCTATCTCTAACATTGTGTTAAACATACTCTAAAACTATAATCTTGCTTCTCCCCATAGTTCAGATATTCCATATAGTAGAATGCAACTGTTTATGGTCTAGCCTATATAACCATTTTTTTTAAGTTTTTTAATCCATCCTAATGGAAATGATGTGGAGCCTTTCGTGAGTCATAAATATAAAAACACAGTTTTGCACCCTAACACCAAACTTTTATTTATACCCCAAACTGCAATTGCTTATTGGCCACCCTATATAACAATTTTATTCAAACAACTTTTTAACCGCTTTGTATAACTAACTCTACTTCCATCTACCCTAAAACCTGTATACACCTCTGCCAATTTGTCAACCATTATAACTTATTTTTGAACCACCCTGTATAACCATAATTTTACTCTACAAAATATTTCAACCACCTTGTATGTGCATCTGCTTAGGGGCAACCAAATATAACAATTTTTAAATACTTCTAAAGTATGAACTATCATTTTACTTTAATCCATGTTTCAGATATTGCTTATATGCAACAGCTCATGTTCTATCCTACAAAAAAATATATCCAACCTGTTTGACTATAAATCTACTTCACCCGCTATTTCAACCACCTTGTATTTGCAACTACTTATCGCCCACCAAGTATAACAATTTTTCTACCACCCTGTAGAATTATAAATCCATCAATGCCAAATATATTTCACCACAACCGCAACTGCTTATGGGGCACCGAAAATAACAATTTTGTTCAACATGTTTTTGAATTACCTTGTAAATATTACAACTACCCTGTATACGCTACTGCTTATTGGTCAACCAATATAATATTTTTTAAATAATTATCATTACACTTCTTCACCCTATGTTTCAACTATCCTATCTTTGCAACTTATTATAAACTACGCTATTTCACATTTTTTCCTTATATTTTTTCAAGATATATTAAAGTATAATTTCTCTCCACACTTCATTTAAACCACCCTTCATTTACAACTTTTTCTAACCTTGTTTGAATGACACTGTATAACTATAACTTTACTGCGCACCAGACTTCAGGTACTCTATATATGCAAGTGCTATATAACAAAATTTTTCTAACATTTTTTACCCACCCTGTATAATTCTAACTGTAACCAAATATAACATTCTGTACGACCATGTATCCTTAGAATCCTACCCTAAACCATATTTCAACCATCCAGTAAATGGAACAGCTTGTAGATCATACCATTACTATAAAGTATTTTAACTACAACATAAACAGTAATTCCACTCAATCTTATATTTCAAACACCCTGTATAAACAACTGCTTCTAACATTTCTTCTACGCATTTCATAACTATAGTATCTTATCAACATAATTCAAAGATCCTAACTGCTTACCTAACACATTTTTTTTCACTCTAAGGGTAAATATTTTCAACCACTTGGTATATGGAACTGTTTATAGCCCACTCAATATAACTTTTTTGGACCACACCGTATAACTAATTCCACTCCCCCTTATTTCCACCTCATCGTATATATCCAGCTGCTCATAAATCCATGTAATTCTACTTCGCTCTAACTTTCCTATATACAGAACACCCTGTAAAATTACGCTTGATATATGTTGATTTTTGTTAAATCGAAACATGTTACATTCCGAATTTTGAATAAAAGCTAAGCTGATGCCAGTATCTAATATTTTGTGCGTGCGGTGGAGCCAATTGAGTAATTGAATTACCCAACATGGTAGTAGTTTTTTCGCTATATCTACCGTGTCTGTCAATTTAGAAAGATATAATATCTACTAGATTTTAAGTCAAACTATAGGCTTCGCAACAAAAAAAGATTCAGCAAAATCAGTTAACTAGTTTTTACGTGATGCCCGAACAAACAAATACACAAACGAACAAATAAACAAACAGACAGACAAACTTACAATTTTATAATAGTATAGATACCTTAAAAATTGGATGGCTATAATTTTTAATTTTTTATCAAAAAATTGTATTCAACAAAATAGCATAAATAGATTTTAAAAATTTTGTTTAGTTCCATGTTTTTTACGTTATAACGATATGCTTCCTACGCGCATGCACTTTTGAGAGATCATATAATTTAATATAAAAATTTTATATTAATGAATGAGAAACAGTAATGTTATTTTTTTAAACGTATTACCGTTGAAAATCCGCGAAAAATTTTTACAAGATCGTCGTCTGCCTTTCTCTTACTCATCTTATACATCGAGATGAGAGTGAGATAAAAATACTCCTCTCTTGCATGCCCCTAGGAAGCATATTGTTATAATGTAAAAAAAAACATAGAACTAAACAAAATTTTTAAAATCTATTTAGGCTATTTTGTTTAATATAGTTGAAATTCTTGATAAAAATTTAAAAAATATAGCGTTTAAATTTTTAAGATATATTATTTAATTCAAGAAAATTAAGAATTTCGGCGATTTCCAATTTTAAAAAATTCATATCAATTAATGGGTTGGAGAAACGATGATGGGTGTGAGGGCTTTTTTCATTCGAAATATTGTAAAGAATATAAAAAAATTAACTAATTGCAAAAAATGTATTTTTTCTAAGCTATATAGTTTTTCGTTGTTTAAACAATACCTTCAAAAGATATCAAGTGTCATCTTACACTTTTATAATCAAGCAGTCCTCTCGAACATTTAAAAAATATATATGAATTAAAACAATTTTGCAAACGAATGCGCCACTATGCCCTGCACTATCTTTAGTTGAAAAAAAAACAAGCAAATGTCTTTAAGCGAAAAGTATAAAATTGATGAAACATTGCAGAAATGTGTAATGGCGGAAAATACATCAGTAGAGGTTTTTTCAAGTGAAAACTTCTGTTGGCACCCTGGGTGATTTTTGCATGGGTCACATCTCACAAGTTCCCAATTATAGAGATAATACTTAAACATAAGTACGTCAGGACCCAACAAAATCGTAACGTACGTTAAGAGAGACAGAACACCGAAGTGACGTTTCTTATCCTGTCTAAACCCGCTTCTGATTGATGCTTGTTTGCGTCAGCGTCTGGACACGAAAAAAGTATCGATACTTTGTGGTATCGAGTACTTTTTTTTCGATACCGATACTTTTGTACCCAATACTTTGTATTCGATATTTTTACTTATTCAGTACATTTGGGTAGGTATCATATTGAATAAATCTTAAAGAATTACTCTTATCTTTCCATCACATCTAAGGAACCATATGAACACCATTGAAAAGCGGAGCGGGAATTTGTATATATAATTTAGCAACAAATAACCCCGAGTGAGTAAAAAACATCAAACAACGTACTAAAACAAAGTAGACGTCGAGTTTGATCATGGCTGTTGTTTAGAACCATTCCATTAGATCTAAAAAACGGTTAAACATTATTGAAGGGCGGGCGGGAATTTGATTAAATAATTTAGCAACAAACAAAGAAAGTACTAAAACAAAGTACACTAGGACCTCGAATTTGATCATAGCAGTTGTTTAGAACCATCCATTAGATCTAAGGAACCATGTAAACATTACTGAAGAACGGGGGGGAATTTGTTTAAATAATTTAGCAACAAATAAAGCCGAGAAAGTAAGAAACATCAAACAAAGTACTAAAACAAAGTACTCTGGGACGTCGAATTTTATCATTAAAGTTGTTTAAAATCTTTTTATTAGATACATTTTTTTATTCGATGTCAAAGGTCATGCTAATTAATTAAATATTTTATCAGGGTCGTAGAGATTAGACTTACAGTGTGAAATTAAACAATTTCGTTAGTATGGAATAGTTGGATTGGATTCCCAGGAAATAATAGACACTTTTGTATCACTTCAACACACCTAGATTTCCATTGTGATTCATCTTTTTACAGCAAAAATATAATATTAATGGAAAACAATTGTCTTGAGATAAAATTACATAAGACCTACTTTATCTACAAAAGTCATTTTCAAGATCTATAAATACTTTACTAACCGGTAGATAATTAGTTAGCAACATTGAAAAAAACTCGACAGTGGTATTTGAGTGTTTGATTTTTAACAAAATGAGATCTACAAGTAAGTAGCTATTTTGTTTGGAAATTTTGATATAAATTCGTTTATTTTATTAAAAAATACTGGGTTAATCAAATGTGTGGAATAAATTACATTTTATTATTTATTTTAGAAAAAACTGTCAGTCAAATAAATTTACTTTTTAATGCACATTTTTCTCAGAAACCGGTTAGAATTAGTGTACCTTTTACTAATAAATTAATAGTTTTTATGACACTGTGATTACGAAGAAAACACGGCATATTTCCTGTAATTATGAGAATTCATATGCAACTTTTTTTATGTATGTAGGGCAATTATTCAAAAACGGGTTGGGCTATTTTGATGATTTAACCCGCATTATATTAAGGAACATTTCATAAAGATACCATATAGTTCTACCTATAACATGAGATTTACGGTTTTCCAGAAAATCAGAATTTCAATGAATCCACTGTTTCCTCTACACTGCTAAAGCAATTTGAAAATTATAAATTGTGTTCTACAAAGATAGCTTGATTCCGTATATTTTTTTATAACGTAAAACATACCATTTTTCTGAAAATCGGAAAAATAGATGCAAAAAAATTGTAAACATCAATTTCAAATTTTCATCATAAATATCTATGAAATTGTATCATAAAAGGTGTTTGTTATGGTTTTCGTTTTGATTCATTTGAAGTCAGTTTTTTTTAGAGACGTAGTTAAGTTACGGGGCTTATAGTCGCGTGAAATGGTTTTAGTTATATCAGGACCGTTGCAATGTTGTGTGGAGTTGAATTATAGTTGTACAGGGTCGTTAAGAAAATGACTAATAAGTTATATAGGGGTGACCAATACACAGCAGCATATACAGTGTGGATGCAAATTAGAGTTACACTTATAGTAAGTGGTACAAATACTAAAACAAATAAAAAAAGTTAAAAAATATTGGGAAATATATAAAAATAATACAAATTAAAAAAAGGAAAAGAGAGAGGGAGAAAGAAATAGGGGTGGAGATAAGAATAAGCTAAAATATTCAATAGAATTGTAACTTAAATGGGATAAAAAAGAAGATATGTCTGTAAATAATGATTGATTGCATACGGTTTCTAAACGGTTTTTATTTTAAGTCAGCTGAAGTAGGTTCTTTCTTAAATATAAATTATATAATAAATTATTTAAAATAATTTAAATAAAAATAGTGCATTACCCTTCTGTTTCACCTATACTCTAAGCAGTTCCATTAGCACTGCTTCTGATGTTAAAATCTGAAACAGAACTTTCAAAAATCAGACGTTCGTCAAACATGACACGAGTATAAACTATAATTCATAAACCTCAAAATGTTCTTTGAACACACCACCGAAAGCTCGAACTTGAAATGACGTAAATAATTTTTTTATCATAAAAAACTGCACTAACTGCTAGCTATAAATAGAACCTATATTGTTGCAGCTTACGCTTTTTCTTTGGCAACCTTGAATCTTTGCCTAGGTAAGTAAAATGTTTTCCTTTTTCATTCTCTATAAAAAAGTAATTCGTTCATTCATTTGTTATGGCCGTCTAAATTAGATCAATATCCAAAAGATATGTATCATCATCACCATCATATGTAGTCATATTCAAACGGCGTTCCTTCGTTGAGGGCCACTGAAGTATTAAAATTTTGCTGGATAACTGGAAAAATTAAGCAACTGGAGAAGGTCTACAGATGAACCAAAGAAGAAGAGCTTAAGATCTGACATAAGAATTGAACGACAGTATTGAAAAGTTAATCTATTCACTAGTGGTAGTTGACTTACAGAAATCAAAAATAGGAAGAAGTATTAGACTGACGAATAATATAATGTGGTAGCCTTTATAGAAAAGTCAAGGCTAGAGATGGAGGAATTGACCATCAAGAGCTGACCGAAGAAATGTACAGGAGAAGGAAAAGCTGACCAGCGACACGAAGCACTTAAGATACAGAAGACGAGCTTAAGGTCCTGAGGGGGAAGAATTGGATGGTATAAGTTAACATCACTTGGTTAATTAAACAAATTAAGACTGTTGGGTCATGCGAATGCCCCAATTATTTGTACAACGTCCGACGTTTGGTTTGTGACTGACTCATCATACGAGGGCTGCTTTTTATATTTCGGGATTGGACAACCCTAGTGTTGCAATCTGACAACTGACAGCTCTATCGTAAAGTTTGACATTTTTGAGGTCATACGTACTCAGAACGTTTTGACATACGAGCGCTATGTGTTGTTTACAGTAACTTAAAGGATTCATCTTGGCCAAAAAATGGAATTAAATCGTGAACATTTTCGTGCGATTATTTTTTACAACTTTCGACGTGGATTAAAGTCAGCAAGAGTGCATGGATGAACTTAATTTAATTTTTGGCGATGAAACTCCATCAAAAACCACTGTTTATCGATGGTATGGTGAATTCAATCGAGGTCGTAGTTTACTCCAAGACGAATTTCGTGAAGGTCGTCCAAAAACAGTTGTTGTTCTGGAAACCATTGATGCTGTGCGCGAACTGATATTGCAAGATCGTCATGTGACCTATCGTGAGATTGAGTCAACCTTACACATTAGTGGGACCAGCATACATTCAATATTGCATAAACATTTGAATGTCAAAAAAAAATTTTCACGTTAGATCCCAGACAATTTATCAATCCTTCAAAAAAGGCTCGTGTCAATTGGTCGAAAGAAAAGCTCAAAAAATACGATCGCGGTGCTTCAAAACACGTTTATGACGTAGTGACAGGTGATGAATCGTGGATTTACGCGTATGAGCCCGACAGTAAACAGCAGTCAACTGTATGGGTGTTTCAAGTTGAGCCGAATCCAACAAAAGTTGTTCGCGCACGAAGCACTTCCAAGCAAATGATCGCCTGTTTTTTTCGGAACCGTACCACTAGAACAACGTAGAACAGTCAATTCTGAGTGGTACACAACCATTTGTTTGCCAGTTGTCTTCCAAGAAATGAGGAAAACCAACCGGTGAAGACGGATCAGTCTTCACCACGACATTGCGATATTGTGTTTTGTGTACTAGAAACTGGAGTTTCAACAGTCTGATAATCTATTATTTACCATAGGGAATACGTATTGGGAACAGTCCACTGTTATAAAACTGCATTAGACCAATCCAGCATAGCCTGGTGAAAAACAGTTCATCAAATGATTTACTAAACTGTATTGACTTACTAAATAACAACTTAATTATACCTGTTTTTTTTTCTTCAGGTTTTACTTATGCCATGCTTCCAGTTAGAATATTTGGTGAGTCCTTAAATAATTACAATTTTGTTCATAAAATTTGATTAGACTCATACTATTTTTTAGTTTAAATATCACTTTTTTTATATATAAAAACACTATTGATTTTTAAGGAACGTTTCTTCATATCACAGTCAATAGCGATTGTTAAGTGTCATTGAATTTAACTGCAAATCACTTATGCCATTACTTAAGTAATATTTTATAAGCCATAACTAATACAGCAAAATCGTAGACGTAATATTGACTATTAAAAACAGCGAAAACTAGGAATTTTTCTGTTTTATGGTCCAAAATGACTGATAAAGATTGATTGTATTGTATTGTATTTTGACAATTATTTCCATTTTTTGCTGGAACCACATCTTCGCTACATCAAGGTTGATCGACATATTTTTTAAATATCTGAAGATATCGAGTAGGAGTCAAATTATCAAAAAAAAATTAAAACAGAACGTGTCCGTTAGTGATTAATACACTAATACATTAAAACCCCCACCTTACTTGATAGCGCACTTCAAGATTTAAGAACGCATTTTGATTGGCCAATATACTTTCTGTGTCTGTTAAATACCCCACAATTTGTAACTCTGCTTCCATCAGACCACACAACCTTAAGCGGAAATTAAGGATTTTTTTGTCATTTTTGTACTTTTTAAGAATTCTCTGATCAATCGATTTAGGCACTTTCACATTATTTTCCATTTAGCGAAGAATGATACAAGGATTTTCGGTAACACTTCGACTTTCGGGATATCGCTGAAAGTACATATCTTGAGCTCGTTCCGCGTTCTTGTGGCTCGAAATGAAACAATCATACATATCCACTTTTTCCGAATTTGAATACCTTTCCATATTCAATTTAATTGAATTCAAATAACTAGGTTACCTAAAAATATCACATTTATTTTGAAAAATATTAAATTTTTACAAAATAGAACCAAATAAATAATAAAGTTTTGACAGATAGATATATAGCTATGACAACGAACCTGGGATTTTAGTTCATACCGAACCAAACTGTTTATTTAAATAATTTACATTTTATGTCATCCAAAGATAGGCCTATTATACGTGGGCGGCCATAAAAAAATACAAAGTTGGCTGTGGTTGCAAAAAGGCTAGAAGTTCTGGAAAAAGAATCGTTAAGGTCAATCGATTGGCCATAATGGCTAACACAACAAAATTTTGTTAAATGTGTTTACATGAAGGCGAATATATTGCCATTTTTCGAAAACGAAAATTTTTTGTTTATTCTGGCATATCACAACTTTTTTTGCATTTGTCTATCTTTATCTCTTGCCGTTCCGGAAATCCCCATGTAGTTGCTGTTATCTGGGACTCATGGTGTAATTACCTCTATTTTGAAACAATTTCCCGATATCGTAACGAAAATCCATATGTCCTCAATTTGAAGTGCTTTATATGATCTTTCAATATATCCCAATCGGTCTAGCCTGGTTAACACGAGGAGTTTTGCATAATACCTCTCGTTAAGTTACGGATCTGAAATCGAATCTTTCAAATATGTTTAGAATCTTCAAAGGTTACTTACGTAAAAATTTCATGGCTCTACTCCAAATGCGAAAAATTTGGCCACTTTAATATTTGTTGTCATCCTTTTTGTAAAAAAGCACCGTCACAGATGAATATAAAATGTTTTATAGCATATTGGGTGAAAGTCGATTATTTAAATAATATTTATTCTTGGTTACAAGATTGTGTTTTTACTGTCGACTGCTGTCAACTACCTCAATGTCAAATTACGAATATTAGCTTAGAGCATGTACCTTCTAGAGATAGCCTGCAATGCACAAATTCGTGGCACGGCTAGAAAGAGAGGGCAATAGAGATAGTGACAGGATATTTCACATTTGTGCACTGCAGGCTATCTCTAGGATGTAAATGCTCTAAGAACATTAGATTAAGAGAAGAGCTTGTTGTTTATAGATGGCGCCTTCCAAATAATTTATTTTTAATTTACTTATTTTAAATATGTTTTTATATATTCTGCATATCTACCTTTCGAATGGTATACGTTCCATTACCCTACTTTCAAAATAAAGGCCGAAAAAGGGGTATTGGGTTTTCGTCTTTGCGTATGAATAATAGTATATGATTAAACAGTTTTAATTAAACACTTTTTAACTTTATTTTCAACTTCCTCCGACCAGGACTTATAAACGCTCACAAAGATATGTTTATGATTTTTTACAACCTTTCCATTGACAATTTTATAATCCCTTCCTTACTTCTATAATATAAGCAAAATGCAAAAGATATACATATTTTAGCGAATATTTCTTTAACTAAATAACGTCTACAAATTTGCTGTTAAAATCAATTATTCTTTCTTCTTTAGACTGGTGTACATCCGACATTATTTATTGTTATTACTAAAAATGTTATATATTTCTAGAACAAGAATTTGTTTGTCCCAATGTTAGCAACGATGTGAAAACTTATGCCGATCCCAGTGACTGCTCGAAATACTATCTCTGTCACAATGGAAAGAAAACACACTTGTCTTGTATCGGTGGTTTCGTTTGGAATGAAAAAACTGAAGACTGTGATTTTCCTGAAAACGTTGACTGCAAAAGTAAGTAATTACAGCAAACCGTATTAAGAATTATTGGGGTTGCACTCCTTGACAGAAGATCTCTTTCTCAATCGGAGCTTCATTTCAGGAGTGTTATAGTTCAGTTTCAGGCTTCACCTTTCGTCTAGCTGCATGGCATGCGAACATTTAAAGATGTTCTTAGCGAGGTCTTCGTTCTGTGATCTTTATGTTTTATGCCAAACAACTGGCATGCTTTGTATCAGTCGTAGTTTATTCATCAATTGTTGCGTAAGAATCCGCATTTGTTCTGTTATATATTTGAAGATGCGAGATGTAAAGATCGACATCTAGGATTTTCGGGGAAAACTAACACATAAAGGTTCTGAATCTGGAGCCGTTCCAGGTAATTGCTGTTACCCTAATTCTTAGGTTAGAATGTCACGAAGAAATTTTCAGGTTAACTTCACCTGTCAGAGATATTGAATTCTTCAAGGTGTCAATTTTTTATGTACAAGATAATATATATAATAATTATTGTTTCTGGCTAGGAAACCTTCATCAGTTGCGCTTCCCACAATTGAATGTCCTCTCGAAGGATATGTATCAAATATATAAAGAAGTGTTCGAGAAGACGTTCAATTGTGGGAAGCGCAACTGATGAAGGTTCCCTAACCAGAATCAATATATATATATATATATATATATATATATATATATATATATTTATATGTTTTTAAGTTTTCGCGGGCACCAAATGTTTTAGGTGGTTTCCGGGAAATCATCCGCGTAGTTAATAACTGATCCCTGCCGGGATCGATGGTAAAATGACGACGTTTCGGCAGAGTCACATCTGCCCTCTTCAGGTCGGTTCGCATAATTCTCGAAGAGAGTACTGTTATATATTAGTGAAAAAAGTTACTTGGTTGAGAACTCGAGACCGACTGTTTAATAGAGTTTAGCCTTTAATACTAAAAAGACATGTAAAAATGTAGTTTATTAAATAATATTTCGGATGTCTATGTTATGATTACAATCATTTTTTAAGAACTGTATTTCACAAATAGCATGGGTATTGTAAGTGACGTGACCTCGCCAGAGCCAATAGTAACGCGACAAGCACGAACGTTAACAACTGCCGATAAACGCTATCACTTTCACACACACACAGTACAGCTTGTCTATAGCTCTACTCACTCCCGTCTAAACATAATTTGTTAGATCACTTGGCAGATCGAAAGTCCCACCAAAATGATCTGCCTTTTTGAGAAACTTAATTTTTAGTGACTAATTAAGTAATTTACTCAATTCATCATGAATTTCAACTTTCACCAAGTAACAGCCAACTCAATCCAATTAATTTTTAGTTATAAATAATACCCCATAAAAATTTCAAGTTGCTTCAAATACATTTTTTATATTTTTTTGAAAAATACTTTCACACTCACCTGGCTTATTTTTTTATTACTCTGTCAACATAGTGCAGTCATTGAAGCGACAAATAGGGTTTTACATCCTAAATTTTTTACTAGTAACCGATTTGTATCAAATTTTGGAATTAGGCTTATCTTACCCTTAACTTCAAAAGTAATATTGAGCCGAACTCCGCTTTATATTATTAAGGAATAAAAACAACCCTTATTATAGCTAGAAAACGTGATTATTATAAAAGAGTGCCAGTCTGAAATATTCACTAACATAATTACCTCATGTTTAGCTCATTTTCAACCCCTAAAAAACATTACAACCCCAGCAAACAACCTCTAAATTGAAAAACATCACGAAAAATGACTTTTATATAACTTAAATGGATTTAAATATAGAGTAAATATTGTTTTACGTTACCTACCTTATTTGTTTTCTGAATGATACTTGTGGTATATTTTTCAATGTCTAAAGTGCTTCTTGGGAAATAACACCACAGTTTAAAGAAAATTGCTGTATATTCGAAACGTTTGGGGGTCTAGATCAGACCCCGTTGTCAATGGTTAAGAAACTACGGATTAAAAAGGCACAATTCTTAGATGTAAATTAAAATATTTGACAATGTGTATTATTTGATTTTTGTCGTAACTAATTTGTAGTATACAGGGTAGCACAGAAATTTCTAAAGATCATATAATCATAAAATTCCTTTCAATTTGAAAGAATTTGAAAGGGAGATCTTGAGAATTTCATGTGGCCCTCCTAGGAGCGACTTTGTTATAAGATAGTGCATTCGCCAAAAAGGCGACCAATGAACTTTGTTGATTCAGTGATCCCATTAAAATCATAAGGGAAAACCTAGGAAAAACCTTATGAACTATTCCGATATTGGGTTGTTTACAAGGACATGACCATTAGCAATTTCTTCCTTAATCATCGGCAACCAGGAACGAGTGAATTCTACGGAGGTAATAGCGATACAATCGTTTTCATTTAACAAAATAAATTAAAGCAGACTCTTTTAGTTTTCTTTTGGTCTTGTGTTCTTCTTTGTGTAATATAACTGAATTTTGAAACTGTATTTTATGACCAAGGTCCCAAGCATGTTCACAAATTTTGGATTTTTCAAATTGTCATTTTTTTATGTAATTTTCTCCAATATAGAATTTATTACATTCACACGGGATTTTATAAATGCAATTTTTTGTATTTTGAGTTGTGTTATTTGGTTTGGTTTTTGATATAATTGATTTTAGTGTATTTCTTGTGTTAAATGATGTTTTGATATTATATCTGTTTCCCACTCTTTTTAATCTTTCTGATAGACCCTGTATGTATGGTATAGTTGTTGTATTAATGTGATTATCTTGTGAGTCAGTGTTGCTTGGTGAAGTTTGATGTTGGTTATTAGGGATTGTTTGGTATTCCATTTTGTTTAACTCGGTATTAATAAATTTATTTAGGTAATGATTAGCAGAAAGTACATTTTTTATAAACGTTTTTTCTTCATTGAATTTATTGATAATAGAACAGTTGGTTTTTGCTCTGTCATATAGAGATTTAATGATACCTCTTTTTACTGAACTTGGATGATTAGAGTTAAAGTTGAGATACTTGTTAGTATGAGTTGGTTTTCTGTAAACTTCTGTTTCAAATGTCGATTGTGTTTTGGTTTGAAACAGAAGTTTGTTCAACATAAAATTTTCGTTTAAATGCATAATTTTGGAGATATTTACAAAAAACCAATGAACAACGTGAAAAAATTCCGAATTTTCAATTGCCGATAATTTGAAAAGTATTGCGTTTTTGGAAAAACTTTATAGAATAATTTTTGGCAACCACCCCCATGCTGAAAGCGGAGTTCGGGTCAATATCACTTTTGAAGTTAGAAATTAGATGAGCCTAATTCCAAAATTTCATGTAAATCGATTACTAGTAAATTTAAAGGCACAATGCTTCAATGAGTGCAATAACGTTAAACACAACATATAAAAATTGCATAATGTCTCAAGTATATTTTTGGAAAATATGAGAGGTATGTGACAAGTTTTCAGCTTGCCTCAAATATCTACCCAAGAATTGGTGCCCGCTCTCCTATTAATATCCCACCTCTTTATAGGCAAAATGGCAGTTATTCAATTTTCAAAATGGCACACTAGTTAACCCTGTTTCAGTTAACAGTATTACTAACTAAAGAGGCTCGACATAAACAAAACAAGGAACGGTTGTATTTCAAAATTTATTGTACGACATCAAGGGACCTAATCGCACATCATTACCATAGCGAGAAATTAGCTTCACCGAGACTCTTGATAAGAAGAATTTTCTATTTTTCTATGTCTGATGCAAAAATCACATTAGTAAATTATAAATGTTCACCATTCAAACCATAAGTCTCATTATGTACCACCTTAATTATTTGATAAGTAATTTCGAAAAGATTGTTGAGGAGGTCTTGAACTATTTTGTCTGTTCATTGGGTTTTCTCTTCTCCAATTTTTTTTCTGCAACAGGTAAGTATTTAAAAATTGTATATGTAGAACAAAGTGTAGTAAGGCAATTTCGTAAAATTGCCCGGATTACTGGCTGTCTATACAGAAATTCTTCCTCACAGTTATTCTGAGAGAAAGAGATGTCTACAAAATGATCAAACAGTATTCCTGTATATAAGTAATGTATTGTATATTGTGTAATACTTATCTTAAACATATAAGTATTACACAATATACAATACATTACTTATATACAGGAATATTGGTTGATCATTTTGTAGACATCTCTTTCTCTCAGAATAACTGTGAGGAAGAATTTCTGTACAGACAGCCAGTAATCCGGGCAATTTTACGAAATTGCCTTACTACACTTTGTTCTACATATACAATTTTTAAATACTTATCTATTGCAGGAAAAAATTTGGAGGAGAGAAAATCCAATGAACAGACAAAATTAATTATTTGATATTTCCTACCCACTTTAATGCTCATTTTATTTTCAGGTCGCTCAACAATTCCACCACAACCAACGCCCAAAACGTCCTCAGCAGCTCCAACTAAAGCACCAATAAGCACTACAACCCCATTTTATACGACGCGAGTTACTGGCAGTACAGTACCAGTAGGTAAGGCAGCAGTTTTAATATCTAACACCACTGGGAACTGTCAACTGCATACGGTCGAGGAGGCAAAAGTTGGTCACTTTTTTTTTCCAGTGACTTAAACTTGATTTGGGAGAGTGTTGGGAAGATGCAAAAGTCATAGTGTATAGAGTACCTAATGCATATTCATTATTTTAATGGATTTATTTAAACAAAGTAATATATAGGGAGATAAAAAGTATTTATTAAAAAAAGTAATTTGAGCCACCGTGTACTGGGTGGATGTGTTTCCAGTAATATTGATCTTTGGTAATATCAATTTGATATCATGTTGTTTAACATATGAAATATCTGGCCCGTTTGACATGTCAAGTTCTTTTTCTTTCTTATATTCTTTTTGCTTTTTTATTTGTTATTAAAATAAACACACTTAGTAAATTTTCACATATATTTATTTACTATTGACAATATTGTTTCACCAGATTACTGGCTTCATCAGAATATAGTAGTAGAACTGAAGTAGCTAGTAACCTCGTGAAACAATAGTGTCAATAGTAAATAACAATAAGTGGAAATTACCTAAGTGTGTTTATTTTAATAAAAATTAAAATGAATTTTCATCAAGTACGCACGGAAACAATAATCCGTTCTTCCTAATTTACTTGGTTTCCACTTAAATTTTCTAGGTTCTGCTTTTATTATGTTCATTAACTGAAAAAGAGTTATTGTCATTGAGATTTTATCAAAAATGTAGTGAAAGGAATGCTGAAGCTTCTGACGCTTGTCTCACACTCATACCATTCTTGATATTTTTTTATAACATTTTTCATGTGAGCAGCAATGTGTTATCCAATTTTACGAGGCTTTGCTGAACGAGCCATCCATATCCATACAATGTTCATTAATTTTCTAGAATTAAATTAATGTGTAACTTTTATCTTCAGTATAGTACACACTGGATCAATCTCACACAGAGCCACTGTGTACCCAAGTATCCTGAGCCACTGTGCCATTTTGGATTTAAGCTATACCACACGAGACGGTTTTGCGTAAATCGAGAAGCAATATATGTCAAAATGAACTTAATTATGTTCTAGCAAAAAATTAATTCATTTATATGACGAACGATTTGTGAGAAAATACAGGGGTATATCTTACCTTAAAATTCAGTTTTACAATCGTCAAAACAAAAAAACACTCAGTGCACGAATTAGATATATGGCTGACGCAAGCAAACTGATGTATCATGTAGTTATCCCGAAACCACCTGAAGAGTGTGAGATATAGAAAATTATTTCTAATACTTTCTGCTCTGTAGACGCTATATCCACTGTTGCCTTCTCGACCGTATTCAAGCGTTGGCTGTCATGATGTAAAACATTTGATGGTGTGCCTCACAATCTAAGACGATCCTAAATTGTTGCTCTTCTTGAAGCCCGTTCCTTTGGCGAACAGTTCGCAGCCACGAAAGCTGTTTACACACAATCCAGCAACTTATCTCTATTTTTCTTGGTCCAACAATTTAAGCAGGTCATACCACATGTCCCATATACTAGTTTCATATACTTTTCTGTGGCTTGCAACAGTTTTGCAGAAAATCGATGACAAATCCAATAGCCTTATCAAAAATTCCGTCGAAGTGACGTAACTGACATTTCCTCATTAATATTTTAATTTCAACGTCGTGCGGTTTTATTTAGGATGGATCATAAATAAAACCGAAACGTCATTTAGTACCTTAAGTGTTTTGGGTGACTGAATCCCATTAAAAACCCATATCAAGTATTTACAAGAGTCATGAGTCTATATATTATATGTAATATTAGTACCTGGGTGACCGAGCTTCACTCGTAAATTCAAGGTTTTATCATAAACGTACATATATCCAAATAATCGGACTTTTGTTATGTAAACTAATTTAAACTCCCTAACGTAATACCTTTGTCTTACATTTCTTATTTACATGGTGTTACTACAATTCAACTCCCCCCTATATTTCAACCACCCTAAATATGAAACTTCATATGAAAAACCGATCCAAACATTTTGTTCTAACATTTTTGAATCACGCTACAATTCCACTCGATTTCATATTCCAACAACCCTGTCTAAGCGCCCGCTTTTGGCCATTCTACAAACACTTTTGTTTCCAAATTCTTTCATTTATATTCTAAAATTTTTGTAAACACTTTGTCTAATAATAATTCCGCTCCACCCTATATATGCAACTTTTTACTTTTGCTACCTAATATAACATATTTTAAATCACACTGTATAACTATAATTTCACACCACCATATGTTTTAACTACCTTGTATATGCATTTGCTTATGGCCACCTATTGTATTTTTTTTGAACCACCATGTATAATTATAATTCCAGTACATCCTACATTGCAACCACCCTGTAAATGCAAATGCTAATAAGCTACCCTATAGGTAAAACTTTCTATTAACATTTTTTTAGAGACCTGCATAACAATAATTTTACTCCGCCCTGTATGTTAGCTATCATTAATTCCCGACTGCTTATGGGGTACCCTACACAATTATGTTTTCTCGCTTTTTCTAGCCATAGTATAATTCCATTTGACGCTACATTTTAACCATCCTGCTTAACAACTCATATGGACCATCTAACATATTTTGTTAGACCCTGTATAATTATAATTTTACACCAGCAATTCATATTATATGCATCAAATTAACATGCAAAATCATAAGATCTTACTCTTCCAAAAACTGCCTACCGTGTCAATTTTTTCACCTTGAAATGTCTAGCTATAAATATGTAATGCTAGGAAAATATGACGGAGGCATAAATGTTCGGAACATACAAATACAATTGTACAGTACATCCTATATTGCAACCACTCAGTAAATGCAAATGCTAATAAGCTACCCTATAGGTATAACATTCTATTAACATTTTTTTAGCGACCTGCATAACAATACTTTTACTCCGCCCTGTATGTCAGCTATCATTAATTTCCAACTGCTTATGGGGTACCCTATAAAATTATTTATCTCGATTTTTCTCTACCTGTACTATAATGCCATTTGACCAAATCCTGCATAGCACCTCTTATGGACCATCTAACATATTTTGAAGGACCCTGTATATTATAATTTTACACCACCAATTCATATTATATGCATCAAATTAACATGCGAAATTATGAGATCTTACTCATCCAAAAATTGCCTACCGTGCTAATTTTTGTACCTTGAAAACTTGAAATGTCTAGGTATAAAAATATGATGCTAGGAAAATATGACGGAGGCATAATACAGTTACATGTTCGCAACATACAAACAGAAATTTTATTGAAAGAATGTTTAAAAAAATTTCACTCTCAAATAGGTCACCAAATCACCCTGTATTAAAAGAATTATTACAACAGTAGTCTCACTCTTGCGTAGGTTACCAAATCACCCTATATTGAATGCTTTGAAATTACAAAGCAGCCGCCTTGATTGTCAAACAACTGTCAATAAATTTTTTAATAATTTAATTTCTCAGTAAAACGATTTTTCCCAAAGATGAGACCCTCACTAATCGATTTCAATCAATCGAAACTTCCATATGGGAAAATTTCCTCAAAATCGTTTTCCAGAACTCAATTACAGATATTTATATATATATATATATATATATATATATATATATATATATATAAACATTGCTCGTATTATAGTATTAGACAGTATTTTCGGCTCTTGAAATCAATGAGTACCAAGCTCATTTTGTTTGTGTACCAGGCAAATACCCATTTAAAAGAAAGTTTTTTAATTTTGAGAAGACTTTGTTTTTGGTGACACCTACACCCGGCCTAATAGAAACTTCATTGACAACACATGCCAAGCTTTTAACTACTCTTTGTTGAGATTATACACAGGGTGTTTAGTTATAGCAAATAAAACCACAAAGTAAAGTGATAAAAGCAATAACAATAACATCTATACATCGGCCGGAATTATATTGTTATATAAAATATCTAATTTATCATTTCATTCTGTGTGGTTCAAAATTTTACAATAATGTAATACCTATAAGGTAGTGAACAGTGTGGTTGAAACACATTGAGAAGTGGAATTATTACAAAGTGTTTCAATAAAAGAGAATTGAAATTAAAATGATTCATTTAGTCTTCGAAACAGTTAGTTTACAGAACAAATGTCCGCTACTAAAATTCTCGTTCTTACTATTAATTAACCCAGTTTTAACTTTATTTTTAACACATTAAAGCTTAAAGTATACAGATATATTCACACATTATTACGAGATTAATTTGTGTTAACTGTGCGAGTGATGACCTTAGGTTTGTAATGATTCCTTTAATATAATCTCCAAATAATTCCAATCTTTATAAAACGTTTGGACAACACACCGTCTGTCAAGTCAGTTAGTTAATCCATAATTTTTTAAGTCAATACGTCACAGTTCATTTTATTCGTCAGTTTAAATGAAAATGTATCTTCCTATAATGTTTCGATGTTACCTGGTCCTGGTCAATTAAGGTTTTACTTACAAAATAAAATAAAAAGAATAAAGTTTAAAAACTACCCGAGTTCAAAAATACTAAAAAGTTTCTAATTAAACATTTATAAAAAATATATAACCGACTTCCAAGTATAACTAAAAAGTGGAAAATAATTATAAAAAAATAACAATAAATAACACATTCAATGTTGTTATGTACCTACACATAAAGTTAAAAATGTAAACATTAGGTACTTATTTCGTACAAATTAATTACCTACCTATCTATTATATTTTTGAAGTCGGTGCCAAGCAACAATCAAGTTTGATGAACTTGTAGATAAGTAATTGTTTTCAATTTTTTAGTTATTTTTGGAAGTCGGTTATATAAATAAAAAAATGTTTTATTTAATTTTTCTGGATTTTTTTTAAACATTTTTATTTATTTATTTATTTAAACAGAGACATTCAATTCGGATACTTTATCCATAATGTTCGGAAATGGTGAACTGGAATTTATAGAAAATGTCCTTCTTGCTATTCTCTTAAGTATCCACAGTTTACTTTACTACTTTGTAAGGAAAATAATTTTAATTTCGTTTTCAATTATTTTCAGTTGATATATGCAAAAACAAAGCAGACGGTGCTTACATCGCAAATCCAAACGACTGCAGGAAATTTTTCGAATGCACCCAAGGAAAGGCAGTGGAGTTTAGTTGCCCTACAGGAACTACTTGGGATCAAGATGAATTGACTTGTGATACAAAAATTGTCGATTGTTAGACATTTAAATTCGAATTACTTAAGGAATTGTTATTTAGCTAGTCTTAATTTTGTGACATTTTTGTAGGTAATTTAATAAATATTTATTATAATTAACAGTTATATTTATTCTTTTGATAATTTAAGCTCTTCACTTCTTATTTCCAGTTCGATGGCCATAGAAGTCTTTCCATATTTGAAGTGTTCTGCCTCGTGGCCTATATACTCATGAAAAAGTACAATGAGAAGGCATTCTAGCCCCATAACCACTTTAGACCATATATACTCTGGCCTAAATACCTTTATTAATAAAGCAGCTATAATGACATTACAAAAGAAAAGTTGAGAATAGAAAAGGGAATAATATTGGGGATACTACCTTACATTGGCTTTAGAAGATCTATTTAAGACCATAAATTGGGAAAAAAGCAGTAAAAGGGTTGATTGTGGAATGCTCAACAGCTACTTTTATTATTTATGCTTCATCTGTAGAGGAACTCCAAATAATGCTCGAATAATTCCATTGAGCACCTCCAAACATAGGTCTATAAGTGAACTTGTTCAACAAAAATTCTAAATAATTACTGTCAGTGGACAATTAATTGAAAACGTCAAAGAACATGTGTATCTGGGTGATGTCATCAAATAACCAAAAACCAGAAGTTTTTTAAAAACGTCTAAGGCGCGTCAGAACGATCTGGAGTCGACGGTTCTGCGCAAAATGCCGAAAAACTCCGGGTATGTCAAAGAGCAATGGACAAAGCCCTATTATCAATAAGTTTCGCTAACAAAAGTAACTGGCATCACGAAGTCTTGGGCGAGATTTTTAGCGAGATAATCAAAGGAAAGATGAGCTGAACAGTTATTATGCTGGAGACCACGTCAAGCAAGACCAATGATATGCCAATCACAGGTATAAATTCAAAACCTAACCTAACTAATAGTTTTCAGTTTTAGCTACTTCAGTTTTGATTCCCTTATAAAAAACAGGCAAATATTAAATGTTTCATAACCATTACCAAGACCAAGATTAACTACTCAACACCATGACCAAGAACTGAAGACGTTTGCAAAATAAAAGTAACACCAAGACGGCTAAAGTCTTGGCCTTGCTTTGCTTACCATTAGATATACTTTTTAGTTTCTATTACATGTTTTCAATTTCCCAAAACCTGATTTCCTGTTGAATATGTTTTTTATCTATTATTTTGGAATGAAAATATTTATATTTGTAGTTATACTTCTGGGCATAATACTAATATTTTAGTTCTTTAAGATGGTATTTAGTACCTTGCTGCCATTGTTAACCATTTAA
This sequence comes from Octodonta nipae, assembly GCA_034190945.1. Taxonomy (NCBI): domain Eukaryota; kingdom Metazoa; phylum Arthropoda; class Insecta; order Coleoptera; family Chrysomelidae; genus Octodonta; species Octodonta nipae. Next base: position 82,996,118 of record CM067223.1, on the reverse strand, counting down.
TATAAACTAGTGGTCGCCCAGTGGTCGAAATTCCTATTTTATGAAATTGTAAATTTGTATTTTCATAAGAAACAGAGTTGTGGAGAAATCGGAGAAGGGGATGTAATGACCAAAATTGTTCACTCATGTTGACAAATCTATTGAAATAAAAAGAAAATAAAAATGTAATCAAATATCGGTATTCCAAATATTTTTGACAAATAGAATGACCCTCCAAATTTTTGGCTGAAACCGCTCTTGGCAAAATATTCGATATAATAACTGGAAGATTGATCTTTGCAACCTAAAAGTTTTCGTCATTTGCTGTTTCAATCAACTTCAGAAATATTAAAGAAAAAAGAGGACAAACAATCCTAGGAGAACTTAAATATTTAATACATTCTCTATTGCCCGCTGTCTGACAACTTTTTACACAATGCCTTTGGGAAGGTTGTGATAATAATATATTAATAAAATAATTAAATTCACATTAAAAACAGAATATTTAATATGAAAGTTACTATAATGCGTCCGAAAAACCAATATTAATCTACTAAAATGGTCAATGATTTTACTACTAAACAATAACGCTTGCATGCCACTTCCAGAAATACATGCTCTAAGTATATAACATCATCTAACGATCGGTCTCTCTATACATAATTACTCAATGTTTTGAGTTTTGACGGTCTGGCGGCGGCGGCACTGTCAGACTGTCAGTTGTTTGGCTTTGACAGTATGGACGAAAATAATGATTTTTTATTATATTTTATTTAATGAATGAATCAATATTATAAATTAATATTAGCATTATGCACTGAAGCTCGCCAGTAGCTACTAAACAAAACAAAAATTAAGAAAATCGGTTGAGAGACAGAGGAGAAAAGAAAATGGTACCAATCGTTTTATGTTAGCCTATTTATATATAGATATAATTCCACTCTATCTTATATTACAACCATCCTATTTATTTAACATTTTTTTCTAACAATTTTTAAATTAAATTATATACCTATAGTTCTACTCCACCATATATTTCAACGACCTAATAGGGTGCTAATGGACACTTAATAAAACATTTTTTTGAACCGCTGTGCATAACTGTAATTCCACTTCAAACAATTTCTAAACGCAAGAGCTAATGGGTAGAGCATTCTTTTCAACGAACATTTTTTGTACCACCTTAAATAACTATAATTCCTAAGGGAGGCGGTATTACAATCAATTGAGGAAATTGATAGGCGGTCTGTGAGGAAAGCGGTAATATCAATCTTAAAAAGATGCAATTTTTGTCTAAATAACAATGGTGGACTTTTCGAACATAAATTGTAACCTTTATTATGTACTTTAGTTACTTAAGTTTTAGTAAGTGCCAACTTATTTAGTTTTTTTGTTATATCTGATATACCTAATAAAAAAATCGTTGAAGGTTTTTTGGAATATTTATTAATAAATCAATCTATTTCATGGCTAACTACGTTAAAAGTGAAAATAAGAGAGAAAAGCATCCATAACTCCGTTATTTTTATGAATAACTATATCGACTATTATATCGTTGAAAAGCTCTAAAAATGTACGATTTTTTAAGGTGGTCATAGCCAACTATGGTTTCCATTCGAAAACAGATAAGTTTGTGTCATATCTCGAAAACGAGGGCTGTCACGCAAACGAGGACATGACAACCATATTCGGGATAAAATTCCCTTCAATTTTGATATTTACACTTTTTTTATAAAATCAAAAACAAAGGAGCTAGAGGGATGTGACTAAATCGGCAGAATTTGGTTTTTTCAAAATATCTAGTAAGCCATGACTTTTTACAAAGATCCGAAAGTGTCATTAATTTGGGCCAGTAAAGCTACAAATCTTTCCCAATTTAAGCATTGCTCTATCTCCGCTAGTTTCCGAGATCCCCAAACTGATCATCAAAAAAAACTCACCCTGTATATTATTTCAATCTGTTTTGAGGAGTAGTCTGGAGATGTTTTGATATTTAAAAAAATTTATCTAAGATTTAAATTATCGTAATTCAACAAATTTTAATTTAATTTAATTAATTAACTTACAAGTTATATGTTCCCTTGCGGTTATATTGAATTTAAGAACTAATTAGACATTAGAATTAATACTTGAATCCTAACAAAAGAGTTACAATTACTCTTATTGTACTAAATATTCAATTTATAAGAATCGTTTAGTCCCAAGAACTGTCACTCTTTTTTAGGGTTCCGTATATACGATATGCAGTTACCCTTATCATATCACTCTGGATTTCTGTATCTTACACATCCCAGCAATTTTCTCCTAAACGGAAATTTGGTATCAATGCATAGTTTGGTGACCCGATGAGGAGTTCATATAGTAAATGAAGAAATTTTGATTTTAAGGGTACTTCTGGGGGCAAAAACTGAAGAAATCGACAGTGCCCCCTTATCTCCAACACTACTGAGCCTAAAATTTTGAATGTTGCCTTAACCTTACAGGGAGAAACCATTGATTTTAATTTTGGGGGAATTAAATGAAAAATGATTTTGTTTCAAAAACATCATGTGATACATCAAATAAATGGTCTCATTCTGAGTAACACAAATATAATTTAAAAATAATTAGTTTAAAAGACATTAACAAAAATATACAAAAAATTACCCATCCCCCCTTATCTCCAAAACTATAAACACGTAACATTTTGAAAAAATTAGAAATATATTAGAAATCGCTCACTGAATTTTACTGGAAAAATAAGGAGAAACCTCTGCTGTTAATTTTGGGGGGCAAATTACAGAATTAAATGGAAAATAAAATTAAAATTGTTTCCAACGCATCATGTAATACATCAAATGAAAGGACTCATTTTGACGAAAACAAATATATTTTTTCATATTTTTAAAATACACTCTTTAAACGACATTAAAAAATATATAAAAAAATTTACCAAACCCCCCCCTTATTTCTGAAATTATCAGGCATCAAGTTTCAAAGAAAATGGAGATATAGGGCCCCTTATGTATTTTATCGAAAAAATAAGGAGAAACCCCTAAGATTAATTTTTGGGGGCAAATTACAGAATTAAATGAAAAATATAAAATAGTTTCTAAGGCATTGTGTATCATATCAAATCAAAGGCCTCGTAAAAATTTTGTATATGGCCTCACTTGAACTTTACAGAAAAAAATAGGGCGAAATCCCTAATATTAATTTTAGGGGGCAAATTATAGAATTATACGGAAAATAAAAACATGCGTTTAAAAAATATAAATGCATCATGTAGTACATCAAATCAAAGGGCTTTTCATGAAAAATACAAATGTATTTTTTTTTAATTTTTAAAATAAATTGTTTAAAAGATATTAACAAAAAATATAAAAAAATTCCTATTCCTCGTTTTATTTCCCGTCTATAAGACCTACAATTTTGAAAAAAAAATGGCTTATATGTCCCTACTATTAAATTTGGGGGGCAAATTACAAAATTAAACAGAAAATAAAAAAATACTTTCGTTTAAAGCATCATGCAATACATCAAATGAAAGGGCTCAATATGTGGAGTACAAATATATTTTATTAATATTTTTAAAATTAATTGTTTATAAGATAAGATAAGAAAATATAAAAAAATCTCATTTGACCCTTTATTTCCGAAACTATACTAGCCAAAATTTTGAAAATTAAACTTTATAAGAAAACTTAGTAGATTACCCCAATATTAATTTTAGGGGGAAATTTAAAAAATTAGATGATTTTTTTATCAAACGCATCATGTAATACATCAAAGAAAAATAAAAATACAAATATATTTTTTCATATTTTTAAAATCATTTGTTTAAAACATATTAACAAAAATAATAAACATTGACTTATTCCCCCCTTTATATAAAATTATCTAAAATTTGGAAAAATATATTTTATTTGTATTTCTAAAATAATTTGTCTAAAAGATTTAATAATTTATTATTTCAAATTTGACCCATTTTCCCCTGTATCTTCCAATCTGCTGGGCCCAAAATTCAGAAAATAAATTATGTAGGGCTTCACTGAGAGTTGATTAGTAAAATACAACCCTAATGTTAATTTTGGGGGCCAAATTAGAAAATTAAATAAATAATTTTATAAAAATCAAGCGACTCATGTAGCAGAGAAAATAAAAAGTCTCTGTGGGAGAAATAAAATATATATTTTTTATAAACTTAAAAGGCTTGTCTGAAATTGGAATTTTAGAAAAATATATATTTTGATTCATCGACATTGTGTCAAATCTTAAAGGTGGTACGGAACCCTTAGTACGAGGGTTGCCTTTTAAATCTCGGGATTGGACAACCCTAGTGTTGCAATCTGACAACTGACAGCTCTATCGTAAAGTTTGACATTTTTGAGGTTATACGTAGTCAGAACGTTTTGACATACGAGCGCTATGTGTTGTTTACAGTAACTTAAAGGATTTATCTCAGCCAAAAAATGGAATTAAATCGTGAACATCTTCGTGCGATTATTTTTTACAACTTTCGACGTGGATTAAGTCAGCAAGAGTGCATGGATGAACTTAATTTAATTTTTAGCTATGAAACTCCATCAAGGACCACTGTATATTGATGGTATGGTGAATTCAATCGAGGTCGTAGTTCACTCGAAGACGAATTTCGTGAAGGTCGTCCAAAAACAGTTGTTGTTCCGGAAACCATTGATACTGTACGCGAACTGATATTGCAAGATCGTCATGTGACCTATCGTGAGATTGAGTCAATCTTACACATTAGTGGGACCAGCATACATTCAATATTGCATAAACATTTTTATGTAAAAAAAATGTTCGCGTTGGATCCCACACAATTTGTTAATCGTTCAAAAAAAAGGCTCGTGTCGATTGGTCAAAAGAAAAGCTCAAAAAAATCGGTCGCGGTGCTTCAAAACACGTTTATGACATAGTGACAGGTGATGAATCGTAGATTTATGCGTATGAGCCCGAAAGTAAACAACAGTCGACTGTATGAGTGTTTCAAGATGAGCCGAATCCAACAAAAGTTGTTGGCGCACGAAGCACTTCCAAGCAAATGTTCGCCTGTTTTTTTCAGAAAAACTGGACATGTCGCAACCGTACCACTAGAACAACGCAGAACAGTCAATTCTGAGTGGTACACAACCATTTGTTTGCCAGTTGTCTTCCAAGAAATCAGGAAAACCAACCGCCGAAGACGGATCATTATTCACCACGACAATGCGAGCTCTCACACATCGGCTTAAACAACTGCATTTTTGACCACTCAAAACATCGGTTTGATGAGTCATTCGCCGTATAATACTGACTTGTCACCAAATGACTTCTTTTTATTCCCGTACGTAAAAAACAAACTGAGAGGTCAACGTTTTTCGACACCTGAAGAAGCAGTTGCTGCGTTTAGAATGAATGTTTCGGAGATACCTCAATCAGAGTGGAAAAAGTGCTTCGACAGTTGGTTCAAACGCATGCACAAGTGTATAGATCTTCATGGGAAATATTTTGAAAAACAATAAAGCGATTTTCGATGATTAATATTTGCTTTCTAATCCCGAAATATAAAAGGCAGCCCTCGTATTAGCGTCCAATTAGCATTTGACGAAATTATTTCTGTCCTGGGAATAATCAGATTAATAAATTATATACCTGTGAATGGCCATACTCATACCTTTTATTCCTGAAATTAATATGAGTCATGGTTAATATTTTGTTGACTTGTTCCTCTCATAAAAACCAAACAAAAACAAAGTTAGTAAGTCACATGTTGACAGGAATTGTTCCGTTATCAAGAAACATATTAAAAAAATTGACATTTAATGAATCATAATTCGCAGTTCGTTTTTTGACAAAATTATGATATACATCAGGAGTGACACCCACATGCTCGATATAACACGATATGAGACGATAATGTCCATTCAGTGATTATTATCCGATTACTATCGTTAAATTTCTCAAACACAATTAGTCATCTACATGGAATTAATTCTGCCAAATACTAATCTCAAAATAACAAACTTTCGTAAGAACTATACCGATGGAAAATGAAGATATAATTTACTTTTAAACAATGTACCTAAATTTCGTAATAAAAATCAAATAACGATTGTATTAAAATATGTTTACCTCGCAATTACTGTCAGGATAATGATTTTTTTGATTTGTCTGGAAAAGCAAAATGACAGACAGACATTATCGACGTTTTCTTTGGATTTCAGAATTTGCCGACATGATTGATTTGAAAACTATCATTTTGTTTTCACTACTACCAACTGGAAATACCCAATAAAAAATTATGTTTGGCGACAGTTTCTAAACTCTCAGACGAGTTCTAAGCTAAATGCATTGTTGTTAAACTACGTGACTTATTTAGAAAACTACATAGGAAACACATTATGGCATAATGAAAATGATCCACATCTAATGGCGATCCAAATACCCTTCTGTATTATATGACCGGTTCGAAAACAAAAAAAAAACAACATCATCTAGTTTCAACAGCATGTCATTTAAATAGTGCAGAGCAGTTCACAGGATTGCAAAACCATCGTAAAGCAGATCTATACCAGATTTTGATTCTAACAACAAAGAATCCCTAGTGGATGCAGGAAACACAAACTCAATATTTTCAAAAGGTGAACTTTTGGGCAATTATCATAGGTGAAAATATTATTTTTATAGAGGGAAATTTGACAACAGAAGAATATTTAAATGTTGTTAGATATGAATTTGGTCCTGCGTTGTTAAACTTATATCCTAATGCAATAGATCGGAATCAATAAAAAAAAATGTTAAGTTTCAGCACGCTGAGGCATCAGCCCATAGGCGTTAATGGTAAGAACCTTTTCCAAAAAGTGGATTGGCCGAAGGCGTACAGCTGAGTGACTAGCTAGCTCACCACACCTTACATAGCTGGATTTTTTTATGCTATCATCTCAACAACATTGAATATGCAACTCAGTCTACTCGCATTGTAGGTTTAAGAGGAGGATAACAATAGAAATCGAAAATATATCTCCTCAGACTTAAAATAAAGTTCGGAAGGAGTCTTATGGCAGACTGGGTAAACAACTAGATGGGTAGATAGCATTTACTTTAACGTAATACCATTAAATAGTTTGCGTATTGTATGTATTTAATGTCTTGAAGGAAATGATAAACAATTTAAGCTCTTCAACCTTTACTACTCAAAATAGACCATAAATGTTATTGGTCCTTGAAAAAAGCTCAACAAAGGCAATTCGTTTTCTCTGCTAGACTTACATGACTCACTCTGTATATTTAAAATTTTGTTTTTTCATTTGCATTCTCATTTATTCCTTCTAGCTTGTGTCTTGCTCCTTCCACATCTTAATTTTGCCACTGTATTCATTATACTTCATTTTCTTTTCTTTTTGCTGTCTTTTAAAAATTTCCAAATTATTTACATTTCTTTACCTGCCTTTTTTTTCTTTGATTAGGGTGTATTATACTGCTTCTTTGTCCTTGTCGTATATAGGGGACATGCATTTCCATTCTCAGTTTAATGAAATTGTTGATTATAGATACCTGGCACATCTTATTTTGGGTTATTGGTACAATATCTGGGTGGGTACAACTGTTTTGACGTAAAAGTCATTGATAGGTCACTTACTATAATGTGTTAGGACTGAGACATATCTTGAGCTTCATTAGTGACCCTTAGCAAGTGTTTCAAGCTGCAGACTTGCAAAAAGTGAGAGATCTTAACTTACTGTGCTGATTATCGTAAATTATTAAATAAATCTGATTTTTATTTTCCATCTAAAATACTTAGGAAGAAAGTTTTGTTTAATATTCTATTTCAAGATTGTCTACACACTATTGTTAATATTAATTGGTATGACTCCTATGCTGCTTATCACTTTCACAGTGAGGACGCGTGGGTTGGAACAAATTCATTTAAAGTTCAGGTGTTGTTTTTTTTTGGAAATACGCTCGGACACTTCGTTTTTTTCTTGAACTGCGGTTTTTGTGATGATAAACTCATTAATATAGGGTGGACCAAAAATAAATTGTGACCATCAACTTCATTTTTTCAAATGGAAACATTTGTTTTTTATTTTAGTTTTTAATTCTGCATTGAATTCTAAGTAATTTTCATGTACAGTGTCCTTTACCGAAAATTAACAGTTATTAAAAAAATACTTTTCTTTCTAAAGTTAAGAAAACAATGGTAAAAATAAGATGTTTGTTGGTTTGAACCTACTTATTTACGTCTGGTTTTTATGATTGTTGGAGGTATTCTATTCGCATGAATGGAAACCCTTTTTTTAATGCAGGAGTTTTTAACACTTATTTATTTCTATAGAAACTGTACTACAATGTTACTTCAAATAAGTCAAGTGCAGTTGTAAACTCTCTTCGAGGTGTCATTTCTTTGTACGCAAGACAATATATATTATATATAAATATAATAGATATTGTTTCTGGTCGGGAACCTTCATCAGTTACGCTTCCCACAATTTAATGTCCTCTCGAACACTCCTTTATGCATTTGATGCAGTTGTAAAGTTTAAAAGTATGACGCGTTTAACTGAAAAGCAGCGAATAGAAATTTTGACGATGGTAGGATATGGCGACGGAACTCGAACACAAGCTGAAGTTTGCGAATTGTTTAATATGAAGTACCCGGAGCGGCCTATTACACGATCGGTAGTTAGCAAAATAGTAAAAAGTTTCTAGAATTCGGCCACGTAAGAGACAATTACAAAACCAAACATCTTCCAGAAGATACACAATTAAAGGTTTTGCTCGATTTACAAGAAAATTCTCAAAAATGCACTAGATAAATAGCCGCAGAAAAGTCAATAAGTAAATCTTCTGTTCTAAAATGCTTGCATAGAAATAAATGGCACCCATACAAAGTTTATTTAGTTCAGGAACTTACTGAAGATGATTTAGACCGGAGAGAAGAATTTTGCGAAATAAAGATGGATAGATGCAATGCCAACACGCACTTTTCAAGTAAGATAGTTTTTTCGACATTTTGTTTAAATGGTTCAGTAAACAGGCAAAATTTTCGATATTGGGCATCATAAAACTCACATTGGATTATGGAAAGTCATACATAGTTTTCCAAGAAAGTTAACGTATGGGACAGAATTGTGGGTCCTTTTTTTATTGAGGAAACACTTAACTCGGAAAAGTTTTTAGGCCTATTACAAAATGAAATAATACCCTTTTTAACAGAACTTTACCCGAATGCTGAAAACCCCAATATATTGGCAGATTCGGTATGGTTTCAAAAGGATGGAGCGCCTCCGCACTATTCGCAGATTATCTTGACAATATTTTCCCAAATAGATGGATCGGAAGGAGAGGTAATATCGAATACCCAGCAAAGTCTCCAGATCTAAGCCCATTAGATTTTTATCTTTGGGCTTACTTGAAATCGTGTACATCAATAAGCCGGAAAATATCGAGGAATTAAAGAATACAGTTAGGGCCGAAATACAACGAATCCTGCCACAAACGCTAAATGAAGTGTTACGAGAATTTGAAAACCGTCTTAGGTATTGTCAGAAAGTTAATGGTCAACAATTTGAACATTTAATTTGATATGTTGATGTTTTTTTTTCTTCAATTTTGAAAGAAATGTAATTGTTTTAATAACTGTTAATTTTCGATATAGGACATTGGACATAAAAATTACTTAGAATTCAATGCAGAATTAAAAAATAAAATAAAAACAAATATTTCCATTTGAAAAAATGAAGTTGATGGTCGCAATTTATTTCTGGCCCACCCTGTATAAATGAGTTTCTCATTACAAAAACGGCAGTCCAAAAAAACCAACGTATCTGAGCGTTTTTCCAAAAAAACAACACTTGAATTTTAAATGAATTTGTTCAAACCCACACTTCCTCACTGTATATAAGAAATTATAAAAATTTGTATGGTAGCATGACTAACGAATTTATTATATTACACACAATCTGTATCAATATATATTTTTTAAATGTTCAAAGACAACAATTGTTACAATTTTAAAATGAACAGTTTAATTTTTATTTATCGATATATGCTTGCTTTTGATAGGTCAAGAATACCTTATTCACACCAACAATTTCGGTCAAATCACCTAACAGCAGACACACTTCATATACCCAGATCATGTGTTTTTCGCCTAATTCAATTGTGCCAAGAGACTGTAAATGTGGATAGAAGACCAGGTGGAGGACGTCCAAAAGTTACAAATGTAACAGATGATCACTACGTACTAAATTTCATACAACGTAACCACAACATAACTATCCACAGTGGAGAAACGTAATTCTTTTCGATAAGCCCAGGCTCGGGCTTGAACTAACGATAGCCGGCGTCTGAGAGTAGAGTTGGAAATAGTGTTGCGCCACAAATTTTTGCTAGAATAGTTATTTCATTTGAGGAAGAGATTGGAATGTTTTCGGGCCAAACATTGAAGGAAATATATACATCGAGAATGTCATTAGTTAGACCAATTATTCAACCACATGAGAAGAAAAATTTATTTTTATGAACGATAATGTTCGACCACACCGCGCTAGAAGGATCAACAATTTATTAGAAGAAGTAACTGTGCCAAAACTAGGTTGGCCAGCAAACTCACTGGATTTGAATCATATTGAGCAAGAGTGGGATATGCTACGCGAGAGCAATATTTAGAAGAATTAACCCCTATAACTCATCAGGACGGTTTATAGCGGTTTAAGAAAAATAGAAAGCTATTCCATAACAAAAAATCTTAATTTTTTTCAATGTGGAGACGAGTCAATTCACTACTGAAGAATAGAAGAACGCAGTCTGGATATTAAAGTTGTCACAGATTTCTAGGAAGTGAATTAATTTAAAAATGTACAATCTTTGCTACACTTAATTTTCGAGCTAATTTTCCTTTCCTTCATCACGCTTAAAAATACAAAAAATATACCCGGTGTCCGAACCAAAAAAACGAACCAACAAAAAATTTTTAAGACAAATTGCATGAACATCAGGTGTTCGACGAAGTAGTGTTCACAAAATTCTGAAACGTAATAAGTTTCATCTCTATAAAATAGACCAGTCCAAGAATTAAATGAAGAAGACTTTGACAGAAGAATAAAATTTTGCGAAACATTGTTCGGTCACATAAACAACAGTCCTAATTTTTTACACAACTCTTGCTTCTCTGACGAAGTCTCATTTTGTTTAAATGGTGAATCAAATCGTCATAACTGCCGATGCTGGAGTAACTGTTATTTGGAGACTTATACTTAGCTACCTCTAAGTTAAATGTGACTTTCTCCCACATATTTAAATGTAGATAAGTATTTAAACTTACTTGCAAAAGCTGTAGATCCAGGAGTAACAAAAATTTTGGAGGCAGCTAGTAGAAAACGAACGTTTTTTCTGGAAGACGGTGCCCCACCACATTATGTATTGCCAATCAGAGAGTTTTTGGATATACGATTTCCTGATAGATGAATTGGAAGGCGAGCTGCCATGGAGTAGCCAGCAAGGTCGCCAAATATGACCCCCTGGATTTTTTTATTGGGTAAATTTAAAGACCCACTTGTATGCTACTCCTCCAGAATCACTGGATGATCTGAGACATAGTATCCAAGAAGAATGTGGTCGACTTGTTCCAGATATTTTTTCGAGAGTACGCAATGAATTTAATGCATGATTATATCACTGCCTTCTAGTGGATAGAGAAATTTTCAGATATTTGTTATAATAAAATGATTTGACATCCATCAGTGTCGTTTTTCTTATCGTAATAGCAAAAAGTCTTCAAAATTATAAGCCAATTATCTATTTTAAATATTATTCGTCAATAAAATTAGAGATCAAAAATATTTGGGAGATAGTCCAGGTGTCTCGTGTAGGTTATAACACCCTGTATAGAATGCTTTATCTATATATAAATAGACAAAGACAAAACGATTAGGTACCATTTTCTCCACTGTCTCTCAACCAATTTTCTTCATTTTTGTTTTGTTTAGTAGCTACTGACGACCTTCAGTGCAGAAGGCTAATAATAATTTATAATACTAGTTCATTCATTAAATAAAATATAATAAAAATTCATTATTTATGTTCTTAATGTCCAAGCCAAACAACTGAATGTGCCGCCACCGCCAGACTCAAAACATTGAGTAATTATATATAGAGGGACCAATGCTGTTATATATTTTGAGCATGTACTTCTGGAAGTGGCATGCAAGCGTTGTTAGTGTTTAGTGGTAAAGTAATCTTGTATTTCATTATTATACGTGGCGATTCCAGATATGTTAGAAATCATTTTTTTCGTAGGTGGCACATAAGCAGTTGCATATATAGGGTGTTTAAAATATAGAGTAGAGTGCAATTATAACTTAAAAAATAATTCTATAGGGAAGCCCATTAGCGGTTGAATTTACAGGGTTCTTGGAATAGAACGTGCAGTAGAATTACAGTTATACAGGGTGGTGCAAAAAATGTCATACAGAGATGCATATACAGGGTGGCGGACATGAAAAGACAACATTTCGTAACCCATAAGCAGTTGTAGTAGTAGTTGTAGGGAAGATGAAATATAGGGTGAGAGGAATTATAAATATACAGGATGATGATAAAAAATGTGAGAAGAGTAGCCCACGAAGAGTTCCATATATATGATGATTGAAACATAGGTAGGAGTAGAATTATAGTTACAGAAGATAGTTAAAAATTTCATAAACAAAAACAGTAAATACGGTGACTCATAGACAGTGGCATATACAGAATGTTTTACCGGGTGGTTCAAAAATATTATGCGTGGTTTATGAGCAGTTGCATATACAGGGTGGTGGAAATATATAATTAGATGGAATTATTATAATGAGGATTTTAATAAATGTTAGGGAATTGAGTGCAATTATAGCTATACAGGGAGGTTAGAAAAATAAATATGTAGGGTAGCCCATTAGCGATTGAATTGTTGCCATATTAAAGTAAGAATTACGAATTTGACCATAAATAAAGTCTTATGAATTATATGTGACTGAAACTTGAATTTCGTTACTTATTTGTAGAAGCGAGATGTAAGACCGACATCTAGGATTTTCGAGGAAACTATCATACAGAGGTTCCGAATCTGGATCCGTTCGGTGTAATTGCTAATAATCCTAGGATAGAATATCACGATAAAATTTACAGGTGACTTAACCTGCCAGAGATATTGAGACAGTTGGTGGAATTTCAACCACTGGGCGACAGCTAGTATTAAATAATTGTTTTGCCGGTGTGTGTATGCTATTTTCTGATCAAGAATTATTTATTTATATTAGGTATTCTAAAAAAGTATTACATGTTTCTATGGGACTTTCGGTTGATAATTAAAAAACTAAACATTCAATTAATATGCTTACTTTTCTATTACAGTGAATCTCAAAATCCCTAATATGCAATGTATATATTTATAAATTATGTCATTTTGCTGATATGTTTCTCATTTTTTTGCAATATTTTTATTTTAATCCTTTTGTCTTATCATTATAATCCTTACTTTTTACTGATAATGACTTTAGTTCTTAATAAAACTGGCCTATGTTTATAAGATTTTAGTTCTTCCAGTCAACTCTATTTTTATAATAATGAACTTTTTCTCAACTATGAACTTTCCCAAGCTAGAAATCAAATCAACTGTCACCAGCGGTAGATTCCTTTAAAGTATAATCTGATTAGTCACACCTTTTATCAGGAAGTCCAACAAGTGTTGTCTAATCATTAAATAAGCTATAAATATGGAATTAGTGATTAAGATTTAGTTCAGATTTTTTAAAGTTATCGATAATACCTTTATTTGACGAATAACATTGAAGGAAAGAGAAACAACGAATGATAAATTTAACAATGCGCTTTTTGAGTAAGTGATTTACTTAATAATTGTAGTGAACAGTTTATAATTTAATTATAATTACAAAAACATTTGAAAATGAATTGTATTTGTCTTATAGGTTTCCCATCAGTCCTGATACTGGTGACGTTTTGTCTTGGTAAGTATTGCTACTTTTTTTATTCCTTATTTTATTGCTCTAAATGTAAATTAGATTTTTTTCTAACAGACCAAAATACATTCATGGACAATTTTTACTATTACCCAAATATGATTTTAAATTATAATTATAAAGTTACTTGTATACAAGCTGACGTTTCTTATTTACTAAGTGAAAATTGATAGAAAAGACTTTTGTGTTCAACTCAATTTAATGGGACAATTATCTTCGCTTTGTGATTTAAATTTTCTCGAAAAATCAGGAATTATAGTTGATTACATTACTTGCAGTGAAATTAAGTAAGTGGGGGTGAGATTTCTTTGTTGTTTCTTAGATTTAAAAAATAAGCCACACAATATATATATATTGTAGTAAAGTGAAAGCGGAGCAGGTTGTGACTCTATTAGACAAAGCATATGGATTATGGATAAGAAGACAGATTGTTGTCTAGTTCAATCCGGAAACAGGGTAAGGTTGAAAATTCAGCTAGGACTTTATGTTAACCGCGATGACAACGATTCTCAACATCTAACACATTTGAAAATCTATCAAACGTCAATTTACGATGGAAGAAATTTCTGTGGTCACCAGGAGTACCAACTTGGCTCTCACTTCTAAAGAAAAGACAATCCCTAATATTGAGCTCGAATATTGCATCCTTTTCATCAGATGTTTCCTAGGAAATCCATAAAGACTCTTCAAGAATTTTGTAAAGCACACCTAGAGAAAAGTTGGCGTTGGGAAATCTCAGAAAAAACAAGAACAGGTTCGTGTTTGGTTGATGGATCCGCATATCACAAATTATATAAGGAACCAATGTCAAAGATTCTTGAAGGAAAAATCTGGAAATCAGGTGACGTACTACCAAAGATAACCGAAAGTTTATAGAAACCCAATATCCCTTTCGGGTCCATTATTAGTGCCTAGAACCTATAACTTTCAAATCTTACAGTAAGTCGTGCTGTTACTGACTTTGGGGTGGGTTTTTTGTCCTCTACCAACAAAACATCGTTCCAAACAATATATCTAATTTTTTTTTCGACATGTTCTGCACACTATTTACTTTCAGTGGTATCATGAATTCCATGAACATGTCGATAATGTACTCATTAAAGGTCATTTTTTATTTGAAGCCATGGGGAAGACTCAGTAATAGAATTTAATCAGCGTTTACACAACATCCATTCATAGATTCAGCTAACATGAATAATAAAAAGATGGACAACTGGTTTTACAGGTGTTCTAATTTCGAATAACCGTTACCCTCACAAACTTTCCTAATTAAAGGCGGTCTCTTGTGGACCAAACACCCAAAATCTCAAGGATAAATTATTCTATTCAGATCTAGCTTTCTAACAAGACGAAAATCCAATCTATCTCATAATTAATCCTTAATTACCATATATTAAAAATACAACGGTCCCATTGGGAAGCTGTTCAGAAAACACAAGGTTAAAATGATTTTGAACAAAACTCAAAAGCTTCGTTACATTCCATAAAGTGCCGGTCATCAAACGATTAAACAGAATCTATAAAATTGCAGATACCTCTTGAAAACGCATTTTTTTCTTTATTTCAGACATTAGGCGTATTGCCTTTTACATTACCCAACTTTTCGTACCTACCAACACTTCTTCTTCTTACTTTTATGTTTTTTGGGCAATAACACCAAAATCGAAATAAAACCACGTATATTGAAGAAAAACCAAACGTTTCAAAGTCTATTCTGATTTCATTGTCAATGGCTTTATATTTATTGATGTAAATTGCAAAATGAAAATTGATTTATGACATTTAATAATACATTTTGAAAAAAAAGAAGTTTACAGAAAACCGACTCATACTAACAGGTATCTCAACTTTAACTCTAATCATCCAAGTTCAGTAAAAAGAGGTATCATTAAATCTCTATATGACAGAGCAAAAACCAACTGTTCTAATATCAATAAATTCAATGAAGAAAAAACGTTTATAAAAAATGTACTTTCTGCCAATCATTACCCAAATAAATTTATTAATAACAAGTTAAACAAAATGGAATACCAAACAGTTCCTAACAACCAACATCAAACTTCACCAAACAACACTGACTCCCAAGATAATCACATTAATATAATAACTATACCATACATACAGGGTCTATCAGAAAGACTAAAAAGAGTGGGAAACAGATATAATATCAAAACATCATTTAAAACACTGAAATCAATTATATCAAAAACCAAACCAAATAAAACAACTCAAAATACAAAAAATTGCATTTATAAAATCCCGTGTGAATGTAATAAATTCTATATTGGAGAAACCTTTAGACCTCTGAATGTTTGAATAAACGAACACAAAAATTACATAAAAAACGACAATTTGAAAAATCCAAAATTTGTGAACATGCTTGGGACCTTGGTCATAAAATACAGTTTCGAAATTTTGTTATATTACACAAAGAAGAACACAACACCAAATGATAACTAAAAGAGTCTACTTTAATTTTATTAAATGAAAACGATTGTATCGCTACTACCTCCGTAGAATTCAGTCGTTCGTGGTTGCCGATAATTAAGGAAGAAATTGCTAATGGTCATGTCCTTGTGAACAACCCAATATCGGGATAGTTCATAAAACGTTTTTTCTAGGTTTTCCCTTATGATTTTAATGGGATCACTGAATCAACAAAGTTCTTTGGTCGCATTTTTGGCGAATGCACTATCTTATAACAAAGTCGCACCTAGGAACGCCACATAAAATTCTGAAGATCTCCCTTTCAAATTCTTCCAATTTGAAAGGAACTTTATGATTATATGATCTTTAGAAATTTCTGTGCTACCCTGTATATTACAAATAAAATTCTCTTAGTTACGTCAAAAATCAAATAATACACATTGTCAAATATTTTAATTTACATCTTAGAATTGTACCTTTTTAATCCGTAGTTTCTTAACCATTGACAACGGGGTCTGATCTAGACCCCGAAACGTTTGGAATATACAGCAATTTTCTTTAAACTGTGATGTTATTTCTCAAGAAGTACTTAGACACAGACTTTGAAACGTTTGGTTTTCCTACAATATACGTCGTTTTATCTCGCTTGTGGTGTTATTGACCAAAAAAACATAAAAGTAATCAAGAATATGCCACAAACAACGTTTAGAAGACAACTTCGTCTTATATTAAAATTATAATTCTATATTTTAATTGAAATTCCCCTACCCTGTTTAAATGTTATTGCAATAGATTCCGTGGGTTCAATTTCACAAACATAGACATTCACTTTCAAACGTCTTTATTTTACCAAAATAAATTCACTTCTTTACAAAACAGAGTGATTAATACAATACAGCTGAGATGCAACGCTACCTACCTGCAACTCCAACTACGACGTTTAATATCAATCGTGTCCTGTACAGCTTTGATTCGTTTGAATTCATTCCAGCCGTTTCTGGTCTGCCAGTCTAGATAGTATTGGATTTAGGAATCACATCAACATCAGCTTTTTACATTAATTGAATTTTCGACACCGCCGTTGTTGTTACTCTTTTTAATTTCAGCTGGTCTTTTTATTATCGTAATCGCAATATTTTTATTAGAATCAGTAACTTCTTAAATGTTGACGGCGTATAATGAATGTTATAACATTATTTTCAAATAGCCATTGTTCCCTAATTTTTCTTTCAGATCCAATATTTTCAGTCAGTAGTTTCTAAACCTTATTTGTTACTCTTTCAACTCAGTAAACCTTTACATTCCTGTCAAGTTTTACTTCTCATATCTGTATACCCTATTCTTGTCTTATTATAGTTACCCATATTCTGCTTCAATGGATTGGTAGAGAAATTATTATAAAAATTGAACTGGCTTGCTCATATATTCTGGAGATTTATTTCTTGCTACAATCATCCAAAATGAAATGCTGAGTTGCTTAGAACTACCTGTATTCTCATGGGGTGTTTTCCCAACAAGCCTTAACTTTTAACTACATCAAGGATAACGCTGAATCAAATTTCATGTTTCTGTATTGTAGCAAGAATATCCCTGTCTGTAACTCACCTATTTTTCACAATCAACACTAGATCTTCAACGTTCAACACTGTGATAAATCATGCCCTGGTAAAGAAGGAACTTTGCAAGAAGAATAATAACACATTTCCTTTTATCATGAAAATTCATCATAATCGGTTTTTCATATCTTTTTCTTGATATTCCTTTGCTAATTTATACGTATGTATCTATAACTGCAGTGCTGTTGTATCACCAAGATTTTATATAGCTCAAGATCAGTATTAGTCGAATCAAATATTTAACACATACTCATTGTACATGATTTCAATCTACTTAAGCTTAGCCGGCTTGATGTAAAGCCAAACATGCGATAAAGTATTGAGCCATGTGAAGGGATTAGAATGTAAAAGATTTGAGGATATAGTTAAAACATCGACCTTATAGTCGATTAATCATCACATCAACAATCGATTAAACATCAACAAACATGGATGTTGTTTTATACAAAACGGTCATACTCGTGATCGCTACTGACAAAAAAACGAGAAAACCCTGTAAGTGTAGTAATCTTTATAAAAATATCAAGTTCGTTTTATATAGTGTGTTGTCATTGAAAATATTTCTTCAACAAAATAGGACAACACTGTACAGAAACAACATGGTTTTTTCAGAGTTGAGAAATTCTTCTGACCAATCTGGATAAACAACGCAAAAAGTTGTACAAAATTCCAGCGTCTTCTAGCGCTCTTAATAAGATACATAGAGCGCAGAAGATACGTCAAGAGTCAGCGGCAACGGGGATGTTTGTTGATCTAAATGTGTGAGACACAAATATGTTAAACCGACAGACAGCTTACTCTGTACATTCCAGTAAACCTACCGACTACCAATCCTCGTAATAGTCGAAACTATAATTCAACAAAACAAAACAAATGATCGCGCGAAAACATGGTGACCCAAATAAGACGATTGCCACATTTACTTTGAGGTTGATATCAAAAATTCGGATTAGATCAAAGGTAGTATAAGTGGAATTTTTATGTATTTAGATTTCAAACAAAAAAAAGCGGTATTTGGAACTGTAAACAGGTAAACCCATACGAACTAAAAATAACTTTGACTCAGTCATTAAAGGTAAATATTTTATGATTTTAATAGTGCCACTTCTTACAAATTTAGATTCCCAATTACATTACATTAATACAAACAGTGTATGTATGATCTAGTGACATGGTTGTCTGCTATCCAAGAAACGTTCATTTAAGTATAAAATAGAGATATTTTTAACATCACGTACTAGAAATCTCTGTTCCATATTTATTTCTCTATACAGTGAAGCATACCACATTTTTTCTTACTTAAGAACAGATTGACGGAACTTTAAAATGAAAAGATATAGCAGTTTTACTTAAACCAAAAGCTGCAAATATACTGGTGAACGTCATCAGAGATATACACCCCGATCTACATATTCATATACACAGTCAAGAAACTAGTGTATCTGAAGTAGCTTCTATGTTGACTTGTGTAGAAGCTGGTGCTGTTGTGATTGATGTAGCTATAGATTCCATGCCAGATCTAACGAATAAGCCTAGTTTAGGAGCTGTTGTAGCCAGTTTGCAAAAAACGGCCTATTGGGAACAGGCTAGGACATGGTATGCTTCAACGATGAAGAGGGGAAGCTCAGATTTTTGTAACAACGAAATACCTGATAGGTGGTACACCAACTTGCAATTCCAGACGTACTCACTTGGATTAGAAGATTTGTTTGGAGACGTCAAAATGGCATACGCTCGTGCTAATACACTTCTTAGCGACATCATTGAAGTAACAATTATTAGTATTGAGCTATTGATGCTCTTTGACTTTCTCTCTCCCTTCCTCATTTATAGAGCAGTATGAGTTTAAGAAACACCAACATAATTGTCTTCATTTCTTCTGAACTTCATTGTTAATTCTATCGCGTTATTCATCACACAGAGAGGAATTTTAATTAGAATTTAGACACTTTTCAACATTTATCTCTTTAATTATGAGTAAACAAATTATTTGTTCTCGTTGTAAGAGGTGCATAAATTCTTGTTATTGCTGTTTATTTCCTTGACTTTATAAACAGTTTTTAACTAAGGGGAGCCTCTAAACTGCATCAACTCACCTTATGTTTGACCTCCATAGTAGGTCTCGATGTTATTGAACGGTGTCGGTATCGAGGCCAATTCCCAAAAATCATCATTTAATCACTCATTCTTTAGTGACCAAGCCGGGCATTGGGTAAAAATCTGTCGTACCAATAATCATGTTACTAAATACGTGGACTTCATCAAGAGATTATAGAGTAAAGTCAATGGACACTCTACCTCAGAATGTCAGATGAAATGACTAGGTATTTTTTATTTAAGCCTATGACATAGCTCCACATAAACAACTTCATGAGATTCTAGAAGATGCAGGACTAAGAGGTGCGACTGACAAACTATTTCAAACTTACTTAAATAACAGAGAAAAAGCACTAAGTTTACGCACAAGCGGGTGCAAAAAAATGAAAATGAGAATACCCCAAGGCACAACAGTAGGCTCTATTCTTGTTGTACATAAATATCGGCTCAGTATAAATACGTCGGGGAAGATCCTAAGTTTTGCTGATGATACAGCCATTGTAAGCAAGGATTATTCGTGGCTATATCGCTTAAAAACATACAGAACGTGATTTAAAAAATATTACTGACTGGTTTCAATACAAACGCCTCACAATAAACTTCAAAAAAACACATCTATTTACCGTTTACTACCTACAAAAACAATATTCCAGATTTCCAAACTCTGCTTATAAATGTTGGAGTATCTGCACACGAAATAAGCAAACAAAATAGTCTTTTCGAGGTGTCAAGACAATATACATTATTTATTATATATAACATATATTGTTTCTGGTCAAGGAACCTTCATCAGTTGCGCTTCCCATAATTGAATGTCCCCTCGAACACTTCTTTATGTATTTGATACGTGTCGTTAAATTTGAAGACGCGAGATGTAAGACCGACATCTAGGATTTTCGAGAGAATTAGCACACAGAGGTTCCGAATCTGGAGCCGTTCCGTGTAATTGCTGTTTTCCCTTAACTCCTAGGACAGAATGTCACGATAAAATTTTCAGGTTACTTCACCTGTCAGAGATATTGAATACTCTCTTCGAGGTGTCATTCCTTTGTACGCAAGACAATATACATTATTTTTATATATAACATATATTGTTTCTGGTGCTAATTAATATATAGTATTTATTATATATAACATATATTGTTTCTGGTGCTAATTCTCTCGAAAATCCTAGATGTCGGTCTTACTTACATCTCGCGTCTTCAAACAAAATAGTATCAAAAAAATGTCATCAACACATTAAGACATCTAATCTACAAGTTTAGATTTCTAAAAAAATATACTGTCACTAAGCGAACTAAAAACTTTGTATTTTGCTCTACTCGAGGGTAGATTACAATATGGAATAATTGCTTGAGGTGGAACTAGTAAAAATCATTTTAAAAAAATTACAGAAGCTACAAAACAGGGTAATAAAGATAATTTACAGAAAAAGTATATCACATATAGAAATAGAAACAAATACTTGAAAAAACAAAATCACAAGTACAATACAAGCGGTAAAGAAAAACTAATAATACACACACCATTTGCTCAAAAATACATTGGTCACTGAGTCTACATATTTAAGCAGTAAGATATATAACAAAGTCCCACACTGTACAAAAAATTCATACTATTAATAATAAAGAAATATCTCAGACGGACGGACAAATTATTTATGATAATATTGACTGAAACATGAGAGTGTATATCCTGAACACTAATTATTAGGCATATAAAATAGGTTGACTATTTAATGTTGGATCGTTTAGTCCGTTTAATTTAAATATAAACTATGTATTCGAATATAGAAAATAAATAGAAATTATCTTACTGTAACTATCATATTCTGCCTTAGTTAAATATTTAACAATGTGTTTTTCAAAAAATTGTTAAACAAATTTTATTTAATGGCAGGATTCTCTTTTTTCTTTAAATCTTTTTCGTATATTTCATTACTCTCCTATTTCTGTTGCTGTTCTTTCTCAAGTATTTTATTGATTTCAGGAGTGACCCATTCATTTGAATGTTCCTATTCAAGCGAACACACCTACCATGCCAATCCATCGAATTGTTCACAATATATCGAATGCCAAAATGGACAAAAGAAAGTGCTAAATTGTGCACCAGATTTTTACTGGAACGATGTCGAAAAATACTGCGATTTTTCCTCTAACGTTAATTGTGGTGAGTAGTCAATAATTGATTTACGCCCAAAACTGGAATATCAAATAAACATTTGGAAATGATAAATCAACGATCGGTTAAATTACGACATCGGAGAAGCTCTGGGTCCTTTTGAAATTGGTCCTGTAAAACTGTCTTTTTTTTTCAAAATATCTGGAATATGTTTTATCTAGGATAGAATAGTGGACAGCTCTTTATTGTAAGGACCAAATTTGTCGCACATTCTAGAGTCAAAATGGAATTTCTTGTTCTTTGATGCAACAGAAAACCTTCAGTATACTGGAATTTTATAACATACAGGCTGTAAACGCTATGAAACACAAGTAAAAAAAAATTCAAAAAACTGTAGATTTGTCAAAAACATGAATATTTTACAAATTAAGTTTTTTTGAAATTTCAATACATCTGGAAACCTTGACTTACATGTATAAGACAACCGAACAGAAAGAGTATACTAAAAACTAAAATGTTATGGTTCTCTAGGGAATATGTAGATTTGTATCTATTCTATTCATTTATGACGTCATATGACTGCTCCTTTTCAATAGATTCTTAATAAATTCAATGAAAAATAAAGTTAATGTGATATATCTGACTAACTAAAGCATTAGGACGGAATTCTTTTCAACTTTAAGTTCTTTTTTCACATTTTCTTGTCTGATTAAGCGTTTAGTAATAATAATTTACTAATCCTTATTGAAATTTCCAAAGAAACAACAAATCCTAAAAAACATATCATAACCTGAATTTTTAGTGTCATAAAAAACTCACCAATATTTCAGTTGTTTCATGCTTATCATTTCTATTCTCATATTTCATAAACATAATGAAAAGCTTCACAAATGAAAAAGAGCCACAGAAAATTGTTTAATTTAATATTGAAACAAAACTCTCTCTTAGCTAGACCAACCACACATTCAAAACAAATAAATATCACATTACTTTTTTGAAGAAAAGTAGAGGATTTGGTTTGTCGTAATTGCAACAAACGATACATTTGTTCTGGGAATAAATAGTTATATTCTGGATATGTCATTTTTTGGCTGTTTGTTTTTTTATTGCCTTGTAAGATTCTTGTTGCCACTATTGAATTGGCACTCCCCTTTTTCTGTACATTTCTTTACGTGTCGGGACCCAGATCTTTCTTAATTCACCGCCTATTTCTTGATATAGTTTAATGTGTTCATACCAGGTTAGGCTTTTTTTTCTTCTCTCGATTATCTAGTCTTCCATATTCATTCTATCTTTTGTACCACCTTCTATTACCTAGTGTTATGCCCTGTAAACGGGATCTATATACTATTGCCTTCATGTCACCTTCTTTCTTACACCTTAGATTGGTATTCTAATGCCTTCGTTTGACTGCTGTCTATTGTTGTATTGTGGGTGTACAATTTTTGGAGGATATCTTCATTTTTTGTTAGTTGAAATCTTGGCATCCTCAAACATCGGAGATAATCTATTTTAATAGTTGTGTCTTACATTCTAGATTTGCAGTTATTACCCATATCTCGTTCGGATAGTACTGATTCTGCTAGGGCTGTTCCTTCTTCTATCCTTTGTCTTTAATCAGTTTCCTTAAATTATTAAATTCATATAGTCATTGTAGGGTTTTATGCAATTAATTTTTCAAAAAGTTTCAAATTCTATTTTCTGGACAAAACGACTCTAAAACCAATCTGCGCCTCAATATCGTCTATTTCTGCCTCTATGCTTGCCCTCACTATTCGTTCCTAGAGCCTACTAGTTAAATTTGTCACAATTATCCACTTTTGTTTCTTTGTTTGTGTCTCACTTTTTAATATAACAAATAATTAAGACTCAATGCCATTTCGATGGTACTTCACTCCTTGCCTAAACACAGACACAATTAATCCAGTTAGTATGACTCCTGGACCAGTGGCAGTATTGTTTTCGATACCTTTATACTATTTTGAATTTCGTGTCATTATAACCGTTCTTCATTTCTTCCATCATTATCACTTGTCTAATGTTAATTGGTTGCTATAATAAGGTCTCCATTTCCTTGGAGCAATTGTTGAAATACTCTTTCTAGCTCAGGTCATTTACGGAGAAAAAGCCCTTTTGCTGATAACATTAATAGTAGAACAAACCCAGAATCAGTATGTTCTAATGATAAAACATGACTAATTGACATAAAATTCAACATTTTTTATCGATGCGTTTTAGTTTTTTTTTACAAAAAACCTCAACAAAACAATTAAGTTTTTTTCCTTTTACACAAAATCCATCTCTGGAACCGTGTTTGCTACTATGGACATTGTTGAAGAGAAATGAAAAACCTACAAACTCAGCTACTATACGCTCAATTTTGTTAATTGGTCTCTTAGATAATGAAATCGTTACCCAAAATTCCAAAAAAAAAAAAAATCGCTTACATATTTTTTTTATTTTATAGCTGACACATTATTATTATCTGAAAGGGTAGACCTTCTCATACCCAATTCATGTTCTAAAAATAAATATTGTAGCCCCGGTGGTTTTTTGTGAGGTAATATAGCCTTTCAAAAAAATATGTCTTCTAAAGGATTGACTGAAATTTTGCAAAAACTACCGGGGCTACAATATTTATTTTTAGAACATGAATTGGGTATGAAAATATCTATTGCTTCAGTTAATAAAAATGTTTTAGCTATAAAATAAAAATATATATTTGGGATTATTTTTTTTGAATTTTGGATAAAGATTCCATTATCTAAAAAACCAATTAACAAAGTTGAGCTTATACTATTATACTTCATTTTGTAGGTTTTTCATTTCTCTTTAACATTGCCCATAGTAGCAAATACGGTTTCGTAGATGGATTTTGAATAAAAGGTAAAAAACAAAATTGTTACCGATTTTTTGAGTTTTTTGTAAAAACAAAAACGCATCGATAAAAAATGTTGAATTTTATGTCAATTAGTCATGTTTTATCGTTAGAACAAGTTGATGTCGGTTTTTTTCTACTATTAATTTTGTCATGTATCTTCGTAAATGACCTGAGCTGCTATTCAATTTGTCTGCTTTAAATAGGGACAGGTAAGATTTTTCTTCCATGCTTTACATTCTCTTTGATCCAATCTTCCAAGTTCTGATTAATTTACCCGCTAAACCAATTTAAAGACACTAACCAAATTTAAATATACATACGCAAGACTTATTTCTATTCCTTTTTGACTTTTTTTACATGGGAAGGCAGCTGAAGGATGTTGGTTCTGTCTACTCGTAGGTATATTTGTCTCGAGGTTTCAACCCAAACTGTAATTGCCCCAACTATTTGTTTAATCATAGCTTTTTCCGACTTCACCATACAATGTATGGCAGCACACTAATTCACGAATTCACTAAACCCCAGACTTCCTAGATATCAAAAGGGTTTAGCTCTGTGGGAGCCCTTGCCAGGGTTAAAGCCCCGTGGTTGGAGTCGTGACATAACAATTGGTACAGTTCGTGTGTTGTTCATGTCCCACTGTGTCTTTATTCCAAATCCCTATATTTGGTATTTTTCTCAGCCTGCTTGATATTTATATTATTGTTGTTAGCAATTGTTGTTAGGAATTGCTATAATCATCATAGCTTTATTATTATATATGTAATCTTTTCCATATTTTTACGCTTTAAGCTGCGGCTCCCGAAACATCTGGAACCAAGTCCCCAACGACCCCTCATTCCAACAGTATAGGTAAGTTCTTGTAAAATAAGGAATTACTGAATTTACGACTGATTATCATTGTAGATTTTACTTGCCCAGTTATCTCTGATGAACACAAGCACTATGCTGATCCGGGCGATTGTTCAAGATATTATGAATGCTACAAAGGAAAACACGTTTCCTATTCTTGCCCACCGGGATTCTATTTCAATCCAACAGAAAGTGTTTGTGATTTTCCAGACAATGTGGCGTGCTGTAAGTACTTCAAATCTCACAATAGTAAATTTAAATCTTAAATGGTGTTGTTACAATATTATCCTTTTTAGCTTTAACTCCCAAAACTTCGGGAACCAAGTCTCCTAATCCAGCTACAACAAAATCTCCAGGTAAAATATAATTTCGAAAAGTTACCAATTTTTTTACTTATTCTCATCACCCTTTTTAGGATTTGTTTGTCCGTTTACCTCAGATGAACACAAACACTATGCAGATCCAGAAGATTGCTCACGGTATTATGAATGCCACCAGGGAAAACATGTTTCGTATTCTTGCCCACCAGGATTCTATTTTAATCCACTAGAAAGTGTTTGCGATTTTCCAGAAAACGTTGCATGTGGTTAGTATTCTACCAACTACTATTAGCACACTTTGTTATTCTTTGTTATAAAATAATCTTGCTCTAGGTGTGACTCCGAAGACTTCAGCGCCTTCTGGATCAACTCCAATGCCAGCTACAACAAAATCGCCAGGTATTATTCAGTCAATATTAAAATTGTTAATATATACTTATAAGGTATTGTTGTCAAGGTCAAATTATTTTTGAATTTGCTTTATTCCGTAAAGACAAACTCTATATAATTGTTAAATTTACTCAATCACCTTCAGTTATTCTGGAGGTTCCCGGAACCATCCACTAGTAGACCAATCAATAGAGCAAAAATTAACTAATAATGTGTAAAAAATACTATCAGGACACTGACTGTGCCGTCACATTAACAAAGATTCCTAGCGATATTTTGCTATGTTTTCCACTCGCAACTATGGTTTTTTACTTTGTTATAAACAATTGAAGCAAGAAAATTACGTTTTTTTTTCTTTGCATGTTTATAAAATCAATAATAATAAACTAATCTCAATGGTGTCAACAGGTCAATTGTAAAGCATGAAAATACCAATGAAATGAGCCCAGGCTCAATCCGATTGGATCATTAGTAACAGGGAAAAACAAAAAATACTGAAAAATGTAGCAGTTTTTTTTAAATCGTATCTTCGCCACTTTAAAAGCTGTAGAACTGGGCTTGTAGGAACTGATAGTAATTTATATCTATTTTATGTATGCCAAAATCAGACGCTACCGGTTTATTAGTTTTTGAACAATTGTGATATAATGTTTTCTGTACACTATTTTTGCACTGTGTCCCTTTGCATCATAGGTAATCAAATTTCAATTTTGAAGAAAGTTGTTGAAAGTAGAGGTGCCATTCTACAAAGCCTCTATTCTTATTTTTCACTAAATGTCTGTGAAATATCTGAAAAATGTTAGCAAACATGACAAAAAATGGGCGAGCGAATGAATGTGTCCAAGGAGTGGGGGAAACACGGTTGTTGAGGGGAAGCGTATAGTAATATATAGTAGAGGCACATACATAGATCGTTTTAACATTTAAAATCCTCACAAGTAAGAATTTTTCTAATGACTGCTCTCTTTCGATGTTCCGTAAACCCAAAATTCACAAATTAAAGCAAAAACGAGAAACCATTTACATATAAATATATTAATAAACAAACAGTTCTCATTTGATATAATAAAATCGAATAAATCACTCTGTATAGAAGTTTTTTTAGCTATTAGATTCTTTCACCATCTGTCAGAGTGACAGTTGCTATCGATAATAATTATGGTTAGCAGTTTCCCTCAACAACCGTGTTCCCCCCACTACTCGAACACATTCATTTGCTCACCGAATTTTGGTCATTTTTGCTAACATTTTTCGTATATTTCACAGACATTTAATAAAAAATGAAAATAGAGGCGTTGTAGAATGATACGTCTACTTTCAACATCTCTATTCTGAATTGCTATTTGACGATTCATCTCGCATGGAGACACACTGCAAGAATAGGGGACTAAAAACTTTAGATCTCAATTATTCAAAAACTAATAAACCGATAGCGCCTGGTTTAGTCACGCATAAGGTAGATATCAATTACTATCAATTCCCACAAGCCCAGTTCTACAACTTCAATAGTGACGGAGTTATGATAATATAAAGAAAACCGCTAAATTTTCCAGTATTTTTTGTTTTTGCCTGTTACTAAAGATCTTATCAGAAAGATCCTGGGCTCATTTCATTGGTATTTTCATGCTTTACAATTCACCTGTTGACACCATTGAGATTAGTTTTGATTTTATAAACACGCTAAGAAAAAAAACGCAATTTTCTTGTTTCAATTGTTTATAATAAAGTAAAAAACCATAGTTGCGAGTGGAAAAGGTAGCAAAATATCACTATAAATCATTCTTCATGTGATGGCACAGGCAGTATTTTTTGCACCAAAAAATCTCTATTGATTGGTCTATAGAGATGATTTCTTATATCTAGTCTGTCTAGATAAATACTACAACTGCTTGTTTAATTTCTCATTTTCTCCTTGACACTGACGACTTGTACAACAGACTCATTTGATGAGTTTCACAGATTTTAATTATAAATTCATACATATTTTCTCTTGTAATTTCCTTTTCCCTGTATTTGCTCCATTTCCTTAGATCATGTACCTTCTAGATATAGCCTGTCATGCACAAATGCCGTGGTAAGACTAAAGAGAGAGAGAGGGCAATAGTGAGATCAAGAGGCTATTTTACTCGGTTGGGAGCTACTTCCAATGAAATACGTTCAGCATGTTGTTCATTGGCTGATTCCACTCACTAAGTGAAATAGCCTGTTACTGTCTCTGTTGTCCTCTCTTTCTAGCGTTGCCACGTTTTTGTGCTCGACAGGCTATATCTAGGAGGTACATGATCTAAGTCCATTTCTTACACTCAAATAACACTTTGTTTGAAATAATAGTATTATGGTTTTCTTAAAAATCTATGCCGCTTTTTAGAACTAAAAAATCATTTACAGAAAGAATATGTCCTTGTTTTAAACACAGAACTTAACTATTGGGATTTTTCTTCCCACGGATTTGCTTTACCTCCAACGACTTCTTTATTTAAGACATTTTTAAAACTTTCCCAAACTTCTATTAGATTCTGTTGTTTAATTTACATGGTACTGGTTAGAATTTGTTGTTCATCACAAGTTTTTATTATTAACCTTTGTTGGATTTCATCGCGAACTTGCATTTCCTTTTATCTGCAATCCCAATATTTCATTTAATTTCTTATCAGATTTTTTTGACGCCTTCCTAAAAATTCCTTTACTCACAATATCCATTTCAGTCTCAGCACTTACTGTTTTACTCATAAGTAGATTTAAATTTACAAGTATCCCGACTTCTGATAGACCCGACAATGTAAATTTGAGGCTGGTAAAAGAATTAATTACACTCTTATTAAAACCCTCCTTATTTAACTCTTTCACAAAATAACACTCAATAATATTTTGCTACTACTACTTTGATATATAAACGACCGTCATTTGTTTCTACATTGCACCATTGGCAATTTTCATCAAAGATGTCTGATCTATACAAACCTTTGTTTCGGAAAGGTAGTTTTGCCTGCAATGCCTAATTTTTCCAGAAATTTTGTTTCAGTGACAGAGACTTAAATGGAACCTCGACACAATATAAATACAATCAATATTAAATAATTAATTAGTGGGTTAGCAGTGTAATTATTTTTGTTTCTAGGTTTTGTCTGCCCTTTTAATTCAGATCAACACAAACATTATGCTGATCCTGAAGACTGCTCTCGATATTACGAGTGCCATCAGGGACAAGCAGTTTCATATTCTTGTCCACCTGGTTTTTATTTTAATCCAACGGAAAATGTCTGTGATTTTCCAGATAATGTTGCTTGCGGTTTGTAATTGCTAATTATTTCTAGGTCATATTATGATTATATTGTTTTACTTTTAGGTTTAACGCCTAAAACTTCAGGAACCAAGTCTCCCACTTCTCCCGCACCAGCAACCACACAATCTCCAGGTACTTACAAATATATTTTTCTAATTGCAGTTTTAATGATTTTTCTTTGTAGGTTTTGTCTGCCCTTTTAACTCCGAACAACACAAACATTATGCTGACCCTGAAGACTGCTCTCGATATTACGAGTGCAATCAGGGACAAGCAGTTTCATATTCTTGTCCACCTGGATTCTATTTTAATCCCAGCGAAAGTGTCTGTGATTTTCCGGATAATGTTGCTTGCGGTTAGTACTTGCAAATTATTTCTAGGTCATATTATGATTATATTATTTTACTTTTAGGTTTAACGCCTAAAACTTCAGGAACCAAGTCTCCCACTTCTCCCGCACCAGCCACCACACAATCTCCAGGTACTTACAAATATATTTTTCAGATGTCAGTATTAACGTTTTTTTTTCTTTATAGGTTTTGTCTGCCCCTTTAACTCCGAACAACACAAACATTATGCTGATCCTGAAGACTGCTCTCGGTATTACGAGTGCCATCAGGGACAAGCAGTTTCATATTCTTGTCCACCTGGTTTCTATTTTAATCCAACGGAAAATGTCTGTGATTTTCCAGATAATGTTGCATGCGGTTAGTTCTAGCTAATTATTTCTAGTTCCTATTATGATTATAATGTTTTACTTTTAGCTTTAACGCCTAAAACTTCAGGAACCAAGTCTCCCACTTCTGCCGCACCAGCCACCACACAATCTCCAGGTACTTACAAATAGATTTTTCTAATTCCAGTTTTAATGATTTTTTTCTTTTTTAGGTTTTGTTTGTCCTTTTAACTCAGATCAACACAAACACTATGCTGATCCTGAAGACTGCTCTCGATATTACGAGTGCCATCAGGGACAAGCAGTTTCATATTCTTGTCCACCAGGTTTCTATTTTAATCCAACGGAAAGTGTCTGTGATTTTCCGGATAATGTTGCATGCAGTTAGTACTTGCAAATTATTTCTAGTTCCTATTATGATTATATTGTTTTACTTTTAGGTTTAACGCCTAAAACTTCAGGAACCAAGTCTCCCACTTCTCCCGCACCAGCCACCACACAATCTCCAGGTACTTACAAATATATTTTTCTAATAGCAGTTTTAATTTTTTTTCTTTATAGGTTTTGTCTGCCCCTTTAACTCCGAACAACACAAACATTATGCTGACCCTGAAGACTGCTCGCGATATTACGAGTGCAATCAGGGACAAGCAGTTTCATATTCTTGTCCACCTGGATTCTATTTTAATCCCACCGAAAATGTCTGTGATTTTCCGGATAATGTTGCTTGCGGTTAGTATTTGCAGTTATTTCTAGTTCCTATTATAATTATATTGTTTCACTTTTAGCTTTAACGCCAAAAACTTCAGGAACCAAGTCTCCTACTTCTCCCGCACCAGCCACCACTCAATCTCCAGGTACTTACAAATATATTTTTTTAATTCCAGTTTTAATGATATTTGCCTTTTTTAGGTTTTGTCTGTCCTTTTAACTCCGAACAACACAAACATTATGCTGACCCTGAAGACTGCTCGCGATATTACGAGTGCAATCAGGGACAAGCAGTTTCATATTCTTGTCCACCTGGATTCTATTTTAATCCCACCGAAAATGTCTGTGATTTTCCGGATAATGTTGCTTGCGGTTAGTACTTGTTAATTATTTCTAGGTCATATTATGATTATACTGTTTTACTTTTAGGTTTAACGCCTAAAACTTCAGGAACCAACTCTCCCACTTCTTCCGCACCAGCCACAACACAATCTCCAGGTACTTACAAATATAGTTTTCAGATGGCAGTTTTAATGTTTTTTTCTTTATAGGTTTTATCTGTCCTTTTAACTCAGATGAACACAAACATTATGCTGATCCTGAAGACTGCTCGCGATATTACGAATGCCATGAAGGACAAGCCGTATCTTATTCTTGCCCGCATGGATTTTATTTCAACCCAATTGAAAATGTTTGCGATTTTCCAGAAAATGTTGCATGCGGTTAGTACTAATTAATGTTTTACGGTGGGCTTTACGAGTAAATTGTTTTACATTTTAGCTATAACTCCTAAAACTTCAGGTACCAAATCTCCTACGTCCCCAGCACCAGTCAGCACAATATCTCCAGGTATTAAAACACTTATTTTGCTGCTCACCAACGGTATAATTTTATCATTTCAATAAAGAAAGAATTTACTGCAATTTGCTGTAGTTTTATAATTGGTTGCAATAGCTGATCCGAACCTTAGCAAACAAGTGACATTTTAAAAATAAAAGAGCAAAGTTCGGCATTAAAAAACGGATTTTGGTCCTGAACCAATAGGTGACCTAATTAAAACCTATTTTTGCAAATTCAGGGTTTGTCTGTCCTGCTGGCATCTCCGAAACCAAACTATATCCAGATCCAGCCAATTGCGCCAATTATTACGAATGCAGCCCAGGTCGCCAAGTTCTAGTTATGTGTGCCCCAGGATTTTACTTTAATGATGTGAAATTGATTTGTGATTTTCCTCAAAACGTAAATTGTAGTAAGTATATATAATACTATCTTTTCGAGATGTGGCAATCCATTGAACGTAATAATGAGACTCCTAGGTGTCGATATTTCTTTAGCGGTAAAATATTAAATATATCGGTTATTTTAATAATTTTGAAAATATCAAAATTTGAATGGGGTTAACCCTAAGTCGGAAACGTAC
This sequence comes from Octodonta nipae, assembly GCA_034190945.1. Taxonomy (NCBI): domain Eukaryota; kingdom Metazoa; phylum Arthropoda; class Insecta; order Coleoptera; family Chrysomelidae; genus Octodonta; species Octodonta nipae. The sequence goes on along the minus strand of CM067223.1, from coordinate 82,963,348 downwards.
GGTCTCTGACTCCGATGGCTTCGTTTTCCTGACATTTCTAACGCAGTCTATATTTGTACTGCCTCGCGCATAGAGTAATTCCTTAAGAATCATGATGCACATTAGTGATCTTAAAATCATCAAGAGAGCAGGCCAACTTTTTTTGTTAATAAGATATACGGTCTGACACACCGACGTTCCCTATTTCGTCACCGGTGAGAAAGGTAAGTAGTAATTGTTTTTTATTGTGATTTTGGAAATATAAGACACATTCTTTTAAGAATAAAATAAAGTGAGTTCTGGAAAATGGGGTAATTATGAACAGGAACAAGTACGGCTTCAAGCTTCTATAAGGAAATGTTGACGTCCGAATCTGAACCTGAACCTGACGACGATGCCGATAGTTTTACCGAATATAATGTTGAACGTTTTGAAGAGGAAAGTGATAGAAAAATCGAAAAACGAAAAAAACTGCTTCCGTTGCCGTCGATTCCTGTGTTTGGAATATCTTCAAGGTTTGTGCTGTGATTGTTTGGATGTAGAAGATTTAGAACCATAGTTTAAATTTAATTTTAGATTAAATACTTATATGTCCAATTAACTGGTATTTGTTATTATTGTCCTTTTTTGATTAAGAATTATATTTGATTTATTTTGTTTCAGTTTTGAGATTTTTGCTAACAATAAAGACATCTAATCTCAACAACCGATATCCAAGTTAGTTTCTAGAAAACAAAGGTTTAGAAAAACTAAAAATTGATGTGGGAGACCGACGTTTCCGAAAAAATCGATCTGTATAAGGTTTTCGGGCGAAGGGTTAAACACTTGTTCGACGTTTCCTTGGATTTCCATAGTCTTGAAATAATTGGCCTCACAACGTTTCAATAGCTTTGGATCTACTATCGTCATCAGGAAAATGATGGGAAATTCAGATTATCCATGGCATTTATACCCTTGAGCGGTCATGCTCATTGGGTCGCTTAACCCGCTGTCTCATCCAATCAGCATAGCCGGACCTGGCGATTGGTTGTCGGCGATAGGTAGCGGCAATGGCTCAAAAAAGATCTCCAAACGTTTTTAATTTGGACGCTGGGCTCGCTGATTATATTCTCATTGGAGATTATGTATGCCACCTCTTGTGTGTATCTTCAGATTTCTTGAAATCTTTTTTCCTCGTCCTTCAGGAGTTGGGATTTCCTCCAACGATGATGGTTGATTTTGAAACTCACTAATGCGTGGCTGACCTTGTCAAGTATCTTTTGTGCTTGTTTAGATTGGCGACTTCAGTCTGAAATCATTTGGTATGATTTTTAGGTCTCTGGCGTAGCGTTAGGAACTTGATGTGACCCTCTTCTCTACTCTGGTAATCTTCATCGTCTTCTCGTATCCTCTGAATTTCCCATTCATACCGGGTCCGTACTGCGTCTCCAATGCTAGTCTGAAGCTCGTTTCTCGAAGTTTCCTTGTAGCTTTGGATCTGCCATCATCATTAGGTGGAGACCTCTCAACCAATAGCCAGGTCCGGCTATGCAGATTGGACGAGACAGGGAATTAAGCGACCCAATGAACATGACCGGTTAAGGATATAAATACGACGGATAATCTAAATTTCCCAGCATTCACCTGATGACGATAGCAGATCCAAAGCTATTGAAACGTTGTGAGTTCAATCTCATCAAGACGATGGAAGTCCAAGGAAACTTCGAGGAACCAATTACATTATCTACCAGCTTCAGACTAGCACTTGTAATCATTGTATCGCTAATACTATAGCTTATTCTGTAATTGTCCGATTTATAACAATTGATTAATTAAGCCGGAAACAATTAACCAAGGACAAATTCTTGGAGTAATCCAGATACTAACCCCTTAAATTTTTGTATGTTTACTAAACACAATGTATATTGGTTTCTATGTTGGTTTCAGACTTTCATTATAAATTAAGTTATTCATGGCACTCTTCTCCCGATAATAACTTTACACTGATACCAGATACAAATAATTGCCGAGAGCCATTCATTTAATACAAATGCCAACAAGAATAGGGAGATATAACATATGCGTTCTCCGTCCTTCTAGATTTTTGCAGGAACGAGATCATTCCAGCTAAATTTAGCGTGGATCGCGCTCTTTACCGATTGTTTAAAAAATAAAACTGTGTTTTAATTACTACAGAAACATTTTTGCGCTATAATAGGTATTTATGAGCAGTGGAGTAGAGTAGAGTAGAACTTATAAAATATGAGACTTGCCAAAGCTTTAAAGATTAAATATATTTTTTTTTTTTGGAAAAATACTGATGGTTGTTACCCAACCTACGTGTTTTACTCCTAATATAGAGAAACAGAAGGCCTGTACCATCTTTGATTCCCTAATCAAAAGCAGTCGTTTCATTTTGCAATATATTGTCAAAGCCCTTTCCATTTCTCCTTACTTTCTGTTTCACAAAATTTTCTCTTTCATGCTTTAGTTGGATTTCTCATTTTTGTTGAATTGTAAATATCAGGGAAACTGGGTCATCTGATCTATCTCTTTCTTCGTCTTCTTCGGTTTATCCGTTGCAGTTGATTCCACCTCATTTATACCATTCAGTACATTTTTTGTTTCTTCGCCTTTTACTTTTTCCTAAACGAAAATATGGTCATGCTTTTTAACTTCCAGTTCATAGTTTTTGGGATTCTGGAGGTAACTCATCTATGTGTTTCGTCGGTAAATCACAGTTTTCCGATTCTTTTACAGAGTGCGACAAGAAGCTCAACAGTCAACACATTTTATGCTTGCCTCAGCAGTCTCCAAACTGTTATATACGGGCAATGTATTCGTTTATTACTGACAACTCGAAAGGAGACCATTTAGTGCAAACTCATCTATTGCGATGAATTATCTGCTTCCCACTTCCTAGACATATTTAAGACACAACCAACCACCTTTGATAGGAGTTTTTTAGAAAGTTTTATTAACAACTTTTTACATTTTTTTAATAAGTACCACATCTCTAATTCTATGGTCTCCATGTTTTCGTCATCATATTCGTTACTTTCGACTATTTTTTTCTATTCTACTTCTCATTGCGCTTTCTTATTAAACAATTAAAGCTATCTGAATACTATGCAAAGCTTAGGTGCTTATGGCAGAAAGCAAAATTGGCAACTTTGACTAGTGTGTAGTTTGAAAACTTAACTGCAGGTCCTAGCCCTGAACTCCGCAGACCAAACAATCTGGTGAAGTGCTGGTAGAGGAATCCAGGAATTGCAATATCTAGTTTAGCTTAAGCATAAATTCCACATTAACATACATGAAACAATGTTTTTATACATTTCAGACAGAAATGGTTCTTCAGTGGCAACCACCTCCAAACCAAGCACAACAGGTAAACAAGCTTTTGTTCCTTAATAGGTCGAACTCCTAAAAGGCCTATTCTTATTCTTTAATTCATTTTGGAGTAACACCAACAATTTCTTATTTCAGTTACCCAAAAGCCTTCAACTGCTGCTCCTGTAACAGCATCGCCTACCACACCTGAAGTTAAGACTACGCGAAAAGGTGAGAAACTAAAAGTGAAGAATAGTCAACCCCTACTTTGAAAATTAACAATAGATTCGATGTTAAGAAAGTTTTAGAAGTGTACCATGCACCTATATTCTTCCTGTCCACGATGTTTAGTAGCTAGAAATATCTTGCTCACTTTTTTCTTTCAAGATACTGAATTTTAAAAACATCTTTTCGTAGAAGGTTCCAACTAAGTTCATAGTATATTATTGTGAAACTCAGTACCCATTTCGTTGTCCCCTTTTTATTATATTATTCCCCCTATTTATTATATTAAACATGGGATAATCTGAATACTCCATCTGCTTATATTTTTCGTAACGGACACTCGTTTTTAGTACATAACGGATTGTTTGATCAATTTAAAACAAATGGAATAAAACCAGACACCTTGTGACATTTCACCGTGTCGTCGCCCAGCCGCTTTGTTGGTAGTTGAAGAGTTTTTCTGGTTTTGTTTTTTCTGATAAATGAGAAATAATTACCGTGCAAACATTAACAGCTTGTTCCTACTCCGACGCTGAGACACTTTGTACCGTCTGATTTCGGAAAATTCGGTGAGGGTCCAAAAACTGCAAACAATGCCCCGGAAATACATCCAGACATGATTGCCTCCCATTTCGTGGCCACATCAAGAGCCCCACGGGACAGAGCTCACTCAACTCGCATTAAGCATAAACTTAAAGCTCTAAAAGCCAACAGCCAGGAACAAACCGGGTACTCAGGCCCATTCATCGTGGACGAGGTGGCGGGTGCTCTGAGGGACACGAAGGTGGAAGAAGCAACGCGGCCTGATGGAATACATCCAGAATTCCTCCTGCACAGCGGTAAATGCACATTAAAAGAGCTAGCCCAATTTTTATGAACATCATGGAAAAGGAATTCATCCCAAGCGCAATGAAATAGTCCAATGTTTTCGCCATCCTCAAACCAGGAAAACCTAATGATGGCCCGAAAAGCAGTCTATAAGCTCTTTTATTTCTCTATAATAGAATTGGAAGCAAAATATTGGAGAGGATCCCCATCAAATAGGCCGGTTTTTGACCAGCAAGAAGCTGCACAGATCAGATTATGTCACTTACAACCCATATAGAAGCACGCTTCCAAGATATCCTGAAAACGTCAGCCGTGTTCGTGAACCTTTCTGCAGCTAACGAAAATGTGTGGAGACATGGATTACTCTATAAACTCTACCAAACAGTCCCATGCAAACAAACCCTGCAACTTATTGATAACATGCTTACTGCCAGGGTTTTTCAGGTTATATTGAGCAGCAAAACGAGTTTCTCAAGGATGCTTAATGACGGTCTTCCTCAAGGGTCTGCCCTGGTCCCGCTGTTACCTTTATATCTCCGATATGCCAGAAACCAGATCTGGCAAGTTCGGCTACGCGCTAACCGCGCAACACCGTTGCTTTGAAGAAACAGAAATGCCCTCACTTCAGACCTGGCGAGCTGAGGAACATACTTCCGTATATGGAGACTGAGACCCAACCCCAACAAAACGGATATGGGGTCTCTCTAACAGAGCAGCGAATAAACAGCTCCAGGTTTACTTTGAGGCTACCTTACTGCGCCACAATACGCGCCCGAAATATCTTGGTGTCACCCTAGATAGGAGACTGACCTACAGGAGGCACCTTAAGAACAGGGCTGCGAAACTACGAACTCGGAACACCATCCTCCATAAACTATGCGGGGTACCACATGGAGCTCTTCGCTAAAATGCTAAGAACTACAACACGTGGGCTGGCTTACTCAACTGATTTGGCTGAACAGCGCACATATCTATAAGGTATATAAGTTAAACAGACAACTAAATGAGTCAATGAGGATATTTAGCTGAATGCTAAAATCGACGCCTATTGAATAGCTACCAATATTGAGGCATATACCTCATCCAGATCTCCGGCGCAAAGCAGCTCTACTCCAAGAATATAAACATATTCAAGGCAAACCTCAACTTCCCATACACCAGGATATGGATAAATCATGTAGAAATAGACTACGATCCAGAGGACCAACCATAAGGACTGCAAGAGAACTGCATGCGTTACAGTTCGACCCCATAGATTCTCGGAAACAAAAATGGACAGATAACTGCCCCCCTTAAGGCAGAAACCTCTTGTGCATAAGAATGAAACCTCTCGCCTTTGATCAGCTCCGTAAAATATGCACATCACTGAACAGAATCCGTACCAACCATGGGATATGCGCGGACTCAGTATACAAATGTGGTAGGGCGCAATCTGCTAGGTGTGACTGCGAGGCGGAAAAGCAATTGGTTCAACATATGGTGATGGAATGCCCAAATAATGAGGAAAACTTTAACTTCCTAATGATAACTGACGCTTCGACTGACAATGTATTCAATTTAAATGTGTGTTCGTGAATTAGAATAATATACTTTTGTTGTTATACACCTTTATGTATTTTATATCATGTGCAGCCATACGATAAATAAATAAATCGGAAAAATGCACATCTAACGCGCAATCTTTTGTGTACCGTCCTTGACTTCAACTAACATAACATACTCTCAATCAAGAATATCTGTATTCAGAGACACTTTGCACTAGGATTGCTATATTACGTTCATTTTTTCGAATACTCTGTTAAAAGAAGAAGCTGTCATGGTTAAACGATAAAGCTGCGATGAACTAAGAATTTACTAAATTTCTAAAATTTAAGCAAAATAAAATGTATCAGTTCTCACTTAAGTATTGTGTGATTATCTGAATATAATGTGAAAATCTAATTTTTAATACCAAAATAAAAACTTTCACCTAAATACACAATTCTTAAATATAAAACAGCAAAGGATTAACCAAACCAAGAAAAACTCATCAACTGTAAATGAACATGTGATAACATTATTCAGTGGGCGGGGCTAACAAACATTTCATACGTCATACCTTGTTCGAGTTCTATTATCATTGATCGAGCAATCCTGTTGTGTAGTGTCTCTGACCTGAAGTCATACGAGGGCTGCCTTTTATATTTCGGGATTAGAGATCAAAAACCTCTGATTGAGGTATCTCCAAAATATGCTTTCTGAACGCAGCAACCGCTTCTTCAGGTGTCGAAATACGTTGATCTCTCAGTTTGATTTTTACGTACGGGAATAAAAAGAAGTGACTTGGTGACAAGTCAGGACTATACGGCGGATGACTCATCAAATCGATGTTTTGAGTGGTCAAAAATGCAGTTGTTTGAGCCGATGTGTGAGAGTCGCATTTTCGTGGTAAAGAATGATCCGATTTCGACGGTTGGTTTTCCTCATTTCTTGGAAGACAACTGCCAAACAAATGGTTGTGTACCACTCAGAATTGACTGTTCTGCGTTGTTCTAGTGGTACGGTTGCGACATGTCCAGTTTTTCCGAAAAAACAGGCGATCATTTGCTTGGAAGTGCTTCGTGCGCGAACAACTTTTGTTGGATTCGGTTCATCTTGAAACACCCATACAGTCGACTGCTGTTTACTTTCGGACTCATACGCGTAACTCCACGATTCATCATCTGTCACTATGTCATAAACGTCTTTTGAAGCACCGCGATCGTGTTTTTTGAGCTTTTCTTTCGACCAATCGGCACGAGCCTTTTTTTGAACGATTGACAAATTGTGTGGGATCCAACGCGAACAAATTTTTTTGACATTCAAATGTTTATGCAATATTGAATGTATGCTGGTCCCACTAATGTGTAAGGTTGACTCAATCTCACGATAGGTCACATGACGATCTTGCAATATCAGTTCGCGCACGGCATCAATGATTTCCGGAACAACAACTGTTTTTGGACGACCTTCACGAAATTCGTCTTGGAGTGAACTACGACCTCGATTGAATTCACCATACCATCGATAAACAGTGGTCCTCGATGGAGTTTCATCGCCAAAAATTAAAATAAGTTCATCCATGCACTCTTGCTGACTTAATCCACGTCGAAAATGGTAAAAAATAATCGCACGAAAATGTTCACGATTTAATTCCATTTTTTGGCCGAGATGAATCCTTTAAGTTACTGTAAACAACACATAGCGCTCATATGTCAAAACGTTGTGAGTACGTATAACCTCAAAATTGTCAAACTTTACGATAGAGCTGTCAGTTGTCAGATTGCAACACTAGGGTTGTCCAATCCCGGAATATAAAAGGCAGCCCTCGTATATTACCCAAACAAAAATTGTATTATAAAATCAAATTATCCACATTTATAATTTTTTAGGGTCACAGTGCACAGACCAGCCAGACGGAACTTACATAGCACACTCTGATTGCAAGAAATTCATCGAATGTGCAGGTGGAAGGGAAATAGTCTTTACATGCCCAACTGGTACTAAATGGGAACAGAGCGAACTGACCTGTGACAATAAGTCCACTGAATGCTAAATAATTTATATATCCATCTCATTTGCATGAAAAATTTATTTGTTTGGATTTAATATCTAACAATATCACAAAATATTTAAAATAACAAAATTATTCTGAAATAAAGGTTGTTTTGAATAATCTGTTCGTTTTAAAATATTTACCTAAAATTATTAAAACTCCAATTCACCAGTTGCTTCCTTACTTTAAAATAATAACAATACAATTTCATACATACGCAACATGATGATTCAACAATTTAAAACAGATATATGGTATGTTCTAATTAATATTCAACAATGTCGTTAATAAAAAAAGTTTATTTTTGGAGGCGCTGTTATAAATTGCTTCAAATTTCGTGCCTGATATAATTTATGGTTAATAACGCTAAATAAATAAAGTTATAGTAAGATATTTGAGATAGCAATTTACTGGCAGCAATTCGATGTTGGATTTTAAAGGAGCGGAAAATCTTAAGCTAAGCACTAAGAATTTTAAACATGAAATTATTCACATAAGTCTAGTACAGTCGATACTCTTCATGTTTAATGAACCATCCTGAATATTTGTTTTCTGAATGATATTTGTGGCATATTTTTCAAAGTCTAAGTACTTCTTGGGAAATAACACCACAGTTTAAAGAAAATTGCAGTATATTCCAAACGTTTCCGGGTCTAGGTCAGACCCCGTTGTCAATGGTTAAGAAACTTGGATAAAAAAGACAGAATTCTAAGATGTAAATTAAAATATTTGACAATGTGTATTATTTGATTTCTGAAAAGAATTTTATTTGCAATATACAGGGTAGCACAGAAACTTCTAAAGATCATATAATCATAATGTTCCTTTCAAATTGGAAGAATTTGAAAGGAAGATCTTCAGAATTTTATGTGGCGCTCCTAGGTGAGACTTTGTTATGAGATAGTGCATTCGCCAAAAATACGACCAAAGAACTTTGTTGATTCAGTGATATCATTAAAATCATAAGGGAAAACCTAGTAAAAAACCTTATGAACTATACCGATATTGGGTTGTTCACAAGGACATGACCATTAGCAATTTCTTCCTTAATCATCGGAAACCAGGAACGACTGAATTCTACGGAGGTAGTAGCCATGCAATCGTTTTCATTTAACAAAATTAAAGCAGACTCTTTTAGTTTTCTTTTGGTGTTGTGTTCTTCTTTGTGTAATATAACTGAATTTTGAAACTGTATTTTATGACCAAGGTCCAAAGCAAGTTCACAAGTTTTGAAGTTTTCAAATTGTCGTTTTCTATGTAATTTTTGTGTTCGTTTATTCGAACATTCAGAGGCCTAGAGGGTTCTCCAATATAGAATTTATTACATTCACAAGGGATTTTATAAATGCAATTTTTTGTATTTTGAGTTGTGTTATTTTGTTTGGTTTTTGATATAATTGATTTTAGTGTATTTCTTGTTAAAAATGATGATATTATATCTGTTTCCCCCCTTCCTTTCTGATAGACCCTGTATGTATGTATAGTTATTGTAATAATATCTTGGGAGTCAGTGTTGCTTGGTGAAGTTTGATGTTGGTTGTTAGGGATTGTTTGGTATTCGATTTTGTTTAACTCGTTATTAATAAATTTATTTTGGTAATGATTTGCAGAAAGTACATGTTTTTTAAACGTTTTTTCTTCATTGAATTTATTGATGTTAGAACAGTTGGTTTTTGCTCTGTCATATAGAGATTTAATGATACCTCTTTTTACTGAATTTGGATGATTAGAGTTAAAGTTGAGATACCTGTTAGTATGAGTCGGTTTTCTGTAAACTTCTGTTTCAAATGTCGATTGTGATTTGGTTATTAAAATGTCTAAGAATGGTAATTTGTTATTATGTTCAAACTCTAGTGTAAACTGAATAGTTTGTTCTGTGTTGTTTATGTCGTTAAGTAATGCATGTAAATCCTCAAGATTATGTTCCCAAATAACGAATTTGTCATCAACTTAACGCCACCAAACCAAAGGTTAAATCTGTTTTGAGAAAATTGTTGGTTCTTCAAATTTTTCCATAAAAATGTTGGCAATAGGTTCCTGTCTGTCTCCCGCTTTAAGCAACAAGAAAACCTAAAATCCTTCATTGCGTACTTATCTACTAATTTATCAAACTTGATTGTTGCTTGGCACCGACTTCAAAAATATACTAGATTGGTAGGTAATTAATTTGTACAGAATGAGCATCTTTTAATGTTTACATTTTTTACTTTCTGTGTAGGTACCTAACAACATTGAATGTGTTATTTATTTGCTAGAGTTGTATTTTGTAATAATTATTTTTAGCTTTTTAGTTATAGGTAGAAGTCGGTTATATATTTTTTAAATGTTTTATTTTCAACTTTTTAGTTTTTTTGAACTCAGGTAGTTTTCATTCTTTATTTTTTATTTTGTATGTATGACCTTAATAGACAGAACAAGGTAACATCGAAAGCCTCAACATTACACAATGATACTTTCTCATTTAAATTGACAGGTACATCTTTACGAACAAAATGTACTAGTACGCGTTGACTTAATAAGCCCAAAATATAATTATGCCTTATGGACTACGCCATGTAACCTTTTTTCAACTTTTTTTGACAACCCTGTATAACTATAGATAATTCCACTCCAACCTATGTACCAACCATCCTGTACATACGGCTGCCCACGGACAAGCATAAATTTGTTAGCTGCCTTCTGTAAACTATAGGACGGAGTAGAATCCATCCCATATTTACGGAGTCAAATCCGTCCTATATTTCAACCATAGTATATAACTCCTTGTATGCTACCCCATATATTATTTCATTTTTAACATTTTATATTATCGCCCTGTGTAACATTAATTCCTCTCCACACTTTATCCAACTTCTAATGGGCTATGAAAGAAATAATTTTTTAATCACACTTTATAAATATAATTCAACTCCAGCATATATTTCAACCATCCTGTATATGATTTGCTTATGTCCACATCATATAAAAGTTTTTTAATGACCCTATATAATTTTAATTTCACATTTTTTCCAACATTTTTATACCACCAAACGTCCAGTCCACCCTATGTTTCAACCGTCCTGTATATACAGCTGCCTACGGACCACTATCATTCTAGTCCGTCCTATATTTCAATCTTCATATAAATGCAACTCCTTCTATCACTTTACTTTGTGATTTTGTTTGCTATAAATAAACACCCTGTCTATAAACACACCAAATATCAGTTTAAAGTTTGAAGTGTGTTGTCACTGAATTTTCTATTAGGCCGGGAGAATGTGACAACCAAAAGCACCGTCTTCGCAAAATGGAAAAATTCGCATTTAAATAGGTATTTGCCTGGTATACAAACAAAACGAGCTTGGTACTCATTGATTTAAGGAACCGAAAATACTATGCTTTACTACCTATATGCTTGAGACGTACATAGAAAATTTTCAAATTCAAATTTGCAATTAAAACTTTCAGTGCCTAAAATTACCGCACTATTACGTTAGAATTAAAATATTTGTGAGGAAATGTCCGTTATGTCATTTCGATGAAATTTTTGATAAGAATTTTGGAATTTTCGGCGATTTTCTGCAAAACTGCAAGTTGCACGTCTCAGAAAAGTATGTGAGATCACCTAAGGATCTTCCTTAATAGATTAATCGTTAAAAAACTATACACAGCCATAAGGAGTTATCGAAAAATCGACTAAAATATTAGGGATATTGGTCGATTTCCATGCACGCATGTGTTCATTAACAAATTTTATCACTGTACCAATAGAATTCTTTTCCAAAATTTGAAGTTTCACCAATCCGGATATATACTCTATTAAACAAGACCATATTCATTCAAAACGGTGCACCACAGGAGAAGAAATCAGGTAACAATTGATAACCTCCTCCTTTTTGGAAGCCGGTTAGAAATAAAACGTGACAACGAATTGATAACCTCATTAATTGATTGAGCCGTTTTAGTGA